>JADRCC010578080.1:0-49937 GCA_019843855.1 Hylomyscus alleni
ACCTCATGAAACTGCAAAGCTCCTTTAATGCAAAGGACATTGTCAATAGGACAAAACAGCAATCTACAGATTGGGAAAAGATCCTCACTAACCCTACATCCTATAGAGGGTTTATGTCAAAAATATACAAAGAATTCAAGAAATCAGACTCCAAGAAAACAAATAACTCAATTAAAAATAAGGTACAAATCTAAACAGAATTCTCAGCAGAGGAGTGTCAAATGACTGAGAAGCACTTACAAATGTTCAACATCAGAGAAATGAAAATCAAAACAACTCTGAGATTCTACCTTGCACCGATCAGAATGCCTAAAACAAAAACCTCAAGCAACAGTATGTGCTGGGGCGGATATGGAGAAAGAGGAACACTCATCCATTGCTTGTGGGATTGAAAACTGATACAACCCCTCTAGAAATCAATCTGGTGGTTCCTCAGAACACTAGAAATAGTTCTACCTGAAGACCCAGCTATACCAGTCTTGGGCTTATACCCATAAGACAAGGACACATGCTCCACTATACTCATAGCAGAAATATTTGTAATAGCCAGAATCTGGAAACAAAGCAGATGTTCTCAACCAAAGAATGGATACAGAAAGTGTGGTTTATATACACATTGGAATATTCTTGTTATTAAATATGAGTACCTCATGAATTTCACAGGCAAATGGATGGAACTAGAAAATAACATCCTGAGTGAGGCAACCAGACTCAAAAGGACATATATGGTATGTACTCACGAATAAGTGGATATTAGCCAAAAAGTTCACCATATCCATAATACAACTCACATACCAAAGGAATCTTAACAAGAAGGAAGCCCCAAGTGATGATACTGTAGTGGTAGATTTCCTTGAATTCCATCCCTGCCAAGCCATTAAAGATATCATCACATAAAGCCCAAAAGATATTTATTGTGTTTCTCACCTTTAAGTATCAAAAGGTTGCACTTAATATCAATGTACTACCTGGTCCAGAGCCCTTTGCATCTTTGTCTTTCTATTCTTTTATTCACAGGAAGGGGCAGAGTGTAGTAAGACCCAAGTCTTCTGTTTCCCTGTTTGGGTTACAGCTGGCACCATGTGCTTGTGTACTGATCTAAGGCAACCCACACCACAAGTGAGCAGTCCAGAGATCTAGTCTAGACAGCAAGGAGGGGGGAGGATACAGGAAAGAGAACACAAAAAGATTCTCCTGGGAGAAGATGCCCAGATCACTTCAGTGTGTCTGCCCAAAAACTACCTCACAGGCAGTTGTGTTCCAGGGCCTCCTGTCTCTCCCTGCAATTCAAGGCTGGGGAGCTACTCCTGGCCATAGCTCTCAGTCTGGGGATTGGGGGAGGGAGCCTCTCTGCTGTTCTCTGTAGGCCCCTCAGACCCACTCAGCTTTCAATATACACTGCTGCAGCCTAGATCACTGTCTGAGCCATATAAGGGGGGTTTTAGAGGGCAGTGAATTTTTATCTCAGGTTACTTGAGTACTAATCAATATATTGGGCACCAATTTGTAGCAGTAAATCTCTAACCCAAATAATACTGAAGAAAGAAATCACAACTCAATTAATATGAATACAAGCTGAATGCCTACTTTGGGCAGATCTACCACTATACTACTATATTCCTCATCTATGAGATCCCTTATAACTTTCAGTTTCTCCAGACCACGTGCTTCTGCTCCATTTCCTTCCAGCTCCTCCTCTCCTGTGGTCCTCTCTTCTTATCTCTCCTACTTCCCCCCAAACTTTTCAGCTTCACTTTCCTCCTACAGTCCAATCACTGGCTCTAGCCTTTACTTTACAAGTTTTTTGTTGTTGGTGTTGTTATTCTGTCTTAGGGTCTTTTTTTTTAATTAGATATTTTCTTTATTTATATGTCAAATGATAACTCCTTTCCCAGTTTCCCCTCTGAAAAATAAGAAATAAAAGAAAAATAATGTTCCCTTCCCCTGCTTACCAACTCACTCTCTCTCCTGCTTCTTGGCCCTGGCATTCCTCTATATTGGGTCATAGAACCTTCACAGGGCCAAAGTCTTCTCCTCCCATTGATGACTGACTAGGCCATCCTCTGCTATACATAGCTGTTGGAGCCATGAGTCCCACCAAGTGTACACTTTGGTTGGTGGTTTAGTCCCTTGGAACTTTGAGGGTACTAGTTAGTTCATATTGTTGTTCATCCTAGGGGGCTACAAACCCTTCTAAGCATAGGGTCCCCAAGGAAGGAGCTAGAGAAAGGATCCAAGGAGCTGAAGGGTTTATTTTACAAGTTAAGATGGGGAGAAGTTTCACAAGAAGTCACCTGTGTACATGATTCATGCCTTGTCCGCAGCCCCTCCTGGAAAAGTGGAAGTCAGGTTGGTGGAAATAAGCTCTTGAAGACATGTCCTATGTGATCTAACTGGTGGTAGGCACTTTCTGTTGGGCTCTTTGCTTCCTAAATGTGATGAGGTCAGCAGCTTGCCTACTATCTGTTCTTTGCCAAATTGTGTATTATCAAAAGCTTGAGCATTGGACGCAAAAAAAAAATCATTGACTGAAACTTCAGAAATCTTAGGCCAAAATGTTTATTTCTTTGTTTCTTTGTTTGGGTATTCTATCATGGTTATAAGAACTGACTAAACCATAGATATGAAAGAATTAAAGTATTAAGTTATATTAATAACAGTAGGATCCATTTTCTTTTAACAACCAATAAAATCATATCGATCATTATGTTTTTATATGATAAATTCACTAACAGCATACAATGATCATAGACTTTTGTGTATATAAAGCTTGGCTTCAGAGTATATGAAATGAAATCTGTCATTACTATAAAAATAGAAAGAAATTCACAGCTCTAACCTAACCTCAATAATACCTCTTCAACATTTAACAATTAGATAATCAGTAGATAAGTAGATTTAAACAACACTTTTTACAAAGCATACTTTAACAAACACACCCAACAAAAATATGTTTTTAATATTGAGATTCACCATAACATGTATCTTCAAGCAGCAATTAATGAACTTATAGCATTCATACCAGATAAGATATATCTTCTGATAATTTGCAGAACAAACCAGAAATCAAAGGCAAGTAAATATTCGAAAACAGACAATGTATTTAAGGTGAAAAAGAAATCAAAAGTAAATATATGATCCCTTTTGTAGGAATTGGTAATAAAAAGTCCAAATTTGTGGCTCACCAGTAAAAGGATTCTTGAGATGAACATATACTACTTGTCCTAGTTTCATTTCTATTGCTGCAATAAAATACTCAGACAAAAAGTAACGTTTTTAAAACAGCACCTTAAGAGACAGTTTATTTTAGTTAACATTTCTAAAATTTAAAACATTGCAAACTAGAAATAAAGACTATTTCTTATTTATAAGCAAAGTGAATTGTTAAGTAGAAATATTCTTTCAAATCTACAAAGTATATCCTAGAATATTAGGATTTTTAATTAATATAAAACAAAACAAAAGTACAGAAAATGCATTTTTGTATGAATATTGAGAAACTGAGGATCAAATAAAACAATAAGTAGTGTAGTCATTAGCATTAGAACATTGAAACATGTAAGAAGAAATATTACAATTGTTAAATACAAGACATGACCACTGGACACAAAAGCAAAAATGATGACTACAAATTTCTTAGACCTCCATACTGACACTGCTAGCAGAAAAATGCTCTTTCCCCCTGATTCCTCCCCTTCAGGGCAATCCCATGTCTGCTGCCTCCCAGAGTTTCAGTCTCTGAGGTTCACCTTCCTTATGACATCTCAAGTCAGCTTGAGTTAACAGGAAAAGACTAAAATTTATGAATTATGACCGTAGAAAAAGAAAACTTCACATCAAACACACAGAAAATAGTTCCAATAAAATCATGGTGAAAAATTGCCAAATATTAGGGCAAATGTCTATATAGATACAAAAATTATACAGAATAATAAATAGAAAAGCCTCAAAATAAATTATACATACCATTCTATAGTAAAAACTAAAAATACAGAACAAAGTTTACTAAAAACTGTGAGAGAAAAAGAAAAATTTCATATATAAAGACAGGCTTATGAAGATAACTACTAATATCTTAGTATCTACTTTAAAAACTAGAAAACCTGGAAAAACATTTCATAATTCCTACATTACCAAAGATTCCAATACAGATTAATATGTCTAGCAAAACTATCTTTTGTAATTTAAGATTAAAAATATACTCTATAACATAAACAGTCTAAAGTAAGCTATGACTACCAAAACAGCCCTACAGAGCATATTGAGAGGAATATCTTAGATAGAGAGAAGGATAAACACATCCAATATGCTACAGAGAAAAGTAAATAATATAAAAATAAATTAGTACAGCAGACAATAGATTTTTGTGTATTTGATTAAAAAAAAACAAGCTCCAGCCAAGCAGTGGTAGACCACTCCTTTAATCCCAGCACTTGGGAGGCAGAGGTAGGCAGATTTTGAGTTCGAGGCCAGCCTGGTCTACAGAGTGAGTTCCAGGACAGCCAGGGCTACACAGAGAAACCCTGTCTCAAAAAAGCCAAAAAGAAAAAAGAAAAAAAAGAAAAACTAAGCTCCACATTTTTGTTATCTACTAGAAACACACCTTGACTTCAAAAAAACCCAGGACATTAGTTTGGAAATATAAGGTATTCTAAGGCAGAGAAATAAGGAACACAGAAAGCATTGCTATTTTAAAATCTAACAAACCACTTTTTTGAGTCAAAACTAATCAGAAGAACTAATTATTCTAGTCAAAAGAACAATCCAGCAAGACGACATTAAAATTCAAACCATACGTATATACCATGCTTGGGAGCAATCAGCTTCATAGAGCAAATATAGCCAGGCATTAGTCCACATATTAACACAGTGATAGTAGGGAGCATTCAATACCTGGCCTTAGTCCATATATTAACACAGTGATAGTGGGGAGCATTCAATACCCCACATCACTAAATGTTATCCAGATAAAAAGAAAACAGAGAAATATTGAGGTAATAAGACATGAGAGATCAAATGGATTTGTAGGAAACTACAGAATATTGTACCCAAAGGCTTCTCAGTAACTTATGAAAGTCTCTGTATACTAGACCCCTTAAAGGCAAATTTCATCAAATTTACAAATAAATAAGTTCTTGTATTTAATACAACACAATTAAATAAATCTTAAAAGTAATCACCAAAGAAGTTCCAAAAAGTAGACAAGCTCATAGTGTGTTTTGTAAACATTACACTATTGAAAAATTAATGTCACTGAATAAACAAGAAAAAAACTATAACAATCCTGGAACTAAATAAAAATGAAAGTATAACATACTAAAATCTCACAAGGAAGTAGTCAACTGGAAGTCCATAGTTTGGGGAAAAATGAAACCATTCAAATAAATGACTTAATAATGTATATTAAGATGTTGATGGATAAGACCACCACCACCACAAAAATACATGCTAAATGGAAAATAAAACTCAAAGAAAGTAATCCTAGTTCAGTTGCATTGTTGTGAGAGAATACGAACCTGAATCAATGTTGGGAGAGAAGGGTTTATTTGAGCATATAAGTTACAGTCCACTGTCAAGGGAAACCCAAGAAGGATCTCAGCACAGATACTGCAGACAGAAACTAAGAAAAAGCAAAGGAGGAATTCTGCTTACTCTCTTGTTCTCTGCGGTTAGATTACCCTACTATCTTTCATAAGCAGAACCCACTGCTCAAGGAAAGCATCATCCACAACAGACAACTCCCTTCCACATCAGTCATTAATCAAGAAAATTCCCCCATACACATGTAAATAGGTTAGCTGGATGGAGGTAATTCCACAATTCATCTTTCTAGGTGAGTCTAGTTTATGTCAAGTTGAAAAAAACAACAACAACAAATAAGAAATACAAAATCAAACTACAATTAGTGGCAAGGAAAGTTTGAGCTAACCAAGACAAGAGGAGATGAAAAGCTTAATCTTTTCATCTTTATAATACTTTACAAATATACCAAAGTACATAGAGAAATGACAGCCTCTTAAGCAAAATGCTGTCTGGGGGAAACTGAATGTGTGCATGTAAAAGAACAGAAAAGTGTTTAACAAGTGAGATAATTCAAACAACTTATATTTCCTCTCATGTGGGTATTCTAGTTTTGAAATTCCAGATATATGTTACATGTGAAGTACTTGTAAAAGACAAACAAAAGAGAAATAAAAAAGAAGCAATTGTGGGAAGAGAGCCAAGAAAGAGATGTGGTGACTTGTAGAATGTGGATAAGTTCAAAGTAGAAGATAGAAATATTTGTGGGTAGAAGGTTATCTCACAAAGGATTGGACAGATGGAGGAGATGGGGTAGCAAGCATGGGCTCAAGGTTAATCAAATTGAAATACATATGAAAAACAATGTGAAGCCATACTGTTATTGTATAATCTAATTACAAAACTCTCCAAAATTCTGTCTCTAAATACTGATGATTATTTTAAAAAGAAAGAAAGAAAAATAATAATGTTTTGGTTACCTTATGAGTTGTTGATGTTAGAGGCCACTAATAATATAGGACTCTGACCCATCTCTTGTTTGCTGATCAGAACTTGACGATCCAGATGATAAGACTCTGTATTTTAATACACTATAAATTTTGCTCTAGATAAAGGAATCAAACTTGAACTGAGCAGATGGTTTCCCTTTTAGCTAACTTACACAATGCTAGAAAATACTGGTAGAAAAAAGACAAAATGGTATTATATCATTGTGAGTTCTACAAACTATAATACCTACTTGCTAGGCAAGATAGGACTGTTTGTGAAATAATGGTGCAACTGTCAATTGTGTAATTAGCTACTCTTTGGTTGTCTATGAGGAGGGAATCCATGTCTGATACTGTAAAGCTGGTGAAAATATATGCATGGGTTGGTGGTAAGCCCTATGAAGAAAGTGACTCCTTGTGTTTAATTAAAGAGACACAACATCAAAGTCCATTCTAAACGTCTGTTTATGTCTATAGACAATTACTTCTCTTAGTCTTAATCATAAAAGTCCATTTGTAAGGGAGTATCAGAGACTCCAAAGACTCCTGGGTATTAAAGTATCAGCCATAAACAAGATAGTTATACCATTATTTAGAAGAAAGATAAAATTTTTAATTATACTTATGTGTGTCTATGTGGGTTTATGCACACTTAGATGCAGGTTTCCATGGAGCCCAGGAGGATATCAAAGCCCCTATGTTATGGGAAATATTAAAAAAAAGAGAAAAAAAAAAGGTACCATCACGCACTATGCCTGGCTACTTTCTGCCCTGGCAGTTTTGGTCTCACCGCCTCCATGTCTAGCTCCAGACAGCAGTCTTCCCAGCTCTGGTTCTCCTGCTTTCCCAACTATCTAACCCCTGTGACTAGCTGTTACAAATCCCCATAACCCAGTAAATCAAAACTCCAGAAGCTTGTAATTATCAGTCAGTTTTATATATCAATAAATTCTCAATTCACATGATGCCCACACAATAAATTCAGTGCCAATTGATAATGATACAAGCTGCCCACCTAGATTAGACAAGCTATCCCAATCATTCTATCCTTTTATGGTATTCATGGTTATCTGTGGCTATTTAAAGCCACGTGGATAAGGTTTGTCCTCTTCTCCATCCATCTTTTCTTGTCCTCCTTCTCCTCCCTTCCTATCCCTGTCTTTGTCTCTCAAACCATTAGCTCTCTCTTCCTTTCCCCTGTCCAATCACATGCTTCTTGTTGTATTAATATTTACATTAATTAGAGGAAAATTCTGCTACATTTCACCCTTTCTGTCCAAATAAAATCTTTTCTCTCAAATATAAATTAAGCACTGCTATTACCATTTTATAATTATAAGATATAAGACACACCTAACACCCAGTCCATTATTAACTAGAACACTTTTATCTATCCAAAATTTAAAAAGACTTATAATATCTGTTATGCCCTAGTTTAGCTTGTATACTATCTGAAAACTATCTTTGCAAATATGTTTTCTGAATGCTAAATAGTCTGGGTAGGATATGAAACTATAATTATTCAGAAGTCTGAGAATGATTAATATTACCTGAAAATATAGGAAGCCTAACAAAGCTTCCAGAAGTGAGACAAGTTGTAGAGATTGATGCCTACCCATACAGCCCTGGTACGTCAGGAATTTTGAGCATCTCACCCTTCTGGCTCAGGATCATCTGACAGACCTTGTAAAACAGGAATTATTAAGGACTAGCTTATTCTCTCTTTGCAGAAGTAAGTTGTCCTCACATGTAACTTGTGTCCTCTCAAGAACTATACAGGTTTGTAGAAGAAATAGGCAACTTCTACCTAGTGGCCACCTAGCCACAAAGTACAACCTCATTTGGAAGTAGAGATCCTCAGCTGTTTCTTTGAATCCATGAATGGGGGGCTGTTAGGAGCAGATCTGTTTCAACAACAATAAATAACATTATTACAGGTCACATTCTGTGGATTTCTGACATTCTTGAAAACTATCTATGTAAAATAATCTGGACTGTTGTCTGTTAACTACTCTCAAGTATTTCTAATTAAAATATCTTGAAAACACCTTAACAATTAACTCAGAGTCATGAGTTTGTTATCTGGTTCTTAATTTGTATGGTTAATCATCAACAGATGGTGTCCAACATGGCAGGCTAGAATCTACTAGAAATTTAAGATTTTTAGCTTATGAGTTAGAAATTTAGTTAGAAATTTGGAGGTGTGGCAAGCAAAGCAGAGTCAAGTCATATGACTCAAGCAAGGGAACCTTGAAACAAAGAAAGAGGGCTCTGAGGTCCTCTGCTGTGAAAAAGACAAGATGGCTGCTCTGAGTCAGAGAACCAGAGAATGGAAGCTGCCTAATTCTTGGGTCAGATATTGATCGATCTGTGAATTCATAAAATTTGGATTACTTGCTTTTAGGAGAGGTTTATATACAGATTTTGTCTGACTCATGTGGGAAGTTTAGCTCACAGTACAGAACTAGGATAGGGAAACTTAGTCTCTGACTCCAAGTAACAATAATAATTGTCTGCAATAAACAGGTATTGATGGTAGTCTGTGGTTCCATGAAGAGAGCATAACATATAGATATTACAAAAAGAATTAATAAATAAAAGACTGAGGGTCCAGGTAGAGAGCATAACATATATGTGGTATATTAAAGTCTGCAGGATAACTAACATATTCTTTGAACGAGGGCTCCACAGGAATTTTTGGTTAATTATCCTGACATGACAAAATAAAAAAAGTCTAAGAATAGGCTCTATACAGAATTTTATTTTAATTCATTTGTTTTGGATTGTTTTAATTTTCACAATGGGTGTGATTTTAAGTTTTCTGGTTATATTATTCCTCTGAGAGAGAAGTCAAAATAAAGGTTTTTCTGGTTACTGGCTCAAGGATATGTTGATTTGGGAGAAAGGTTTTGTCTTTGTGTTTTTAGAAAAGGTGATTAGTGTCTATACACCTTCCAGAGTAATATGAATCAGTTATGACAAAGAGAGACCCCCAGAGGACTAGATTCCAGAGAATCAAATGAAAAAGTTATCTTGATGATATTAAAATTTTATTTTGAGACTTGTAAATTACAGAATATACAGCATTGGTGAGTCTCATTGTCAGACATGCTGAACTTTCTTGCTTTGAACTCTTGATCGCTTGGATTTTCAGCCAGACCCAGTCAGGACACAGACATAAGAGACTAAAACAATTGTTGGTGTGGCCTTCTTAAGACCAACCAACTCCCTCATTTTTCCTACCCCACCTCAAAGTTATATCAATGGCCATATTCAGCTTGAAGAAGCTATGAAGAGTCATTGCCCCAGTTCCATGGACTTGGAGATCTAGAGGTGGTTATTCTAGTTGTCTTTCTGGGGAATTTTGATATGGTCATAATTGGAACAGGGAAGAAATAACTAGAATTTATTGTGTAGCCATAACTTTATTTGGTAGAAATATTTACAGTAGTTACTAAGTTGAAGTCATAGAATTTATTTTGATGCAGAATCAAGGTTTTCATTGGTATACATTTCTTCTATTGATACAAAAAAAATTAAACTACTAGAGTTGGACCCAGTCCTTCTATAAATACCATTACAAACTGATCTGAGATATTTAATCTTTTGAGTCAAGGGCCAGATAGCAAATTCATGGCTCTGAGTTTATTGTTATGGTGATTTCAGATAATTTGTTTTCTCTTTTTATTGACTTAAGTTTTATTGCATTATGATGAGAAAAGATATATGATTTCAATTTATCTGAATTTGTTAACATTTAAAAACATATTTTAAGTAAATAGAATTAAATCACATTCTTGTTTCCCTTTTATACCTGAACTCCTCCCAGAGACTCCCTCTTCAATATCTATAATACCTTTTTTTGTCATATTCTTTAAA
The DNA here is from genome assembly GCA_019843855.1 of Hylomyscus alleni. NCBI lineage: Eukaryota > Metazoa > Chordata > Mammalia > Rodentia > Muridae > Hylomyscus > Hylomyscus alleni. The sequence goes on from JADRCC010578080.1 coordinate 10,389, forward strand.
ATTTATAAAATATTATAATAATAAAAATGAGTATTATAAAAGTTGTTTGATATAAAACAACAATCAATTTAACATTCTTATGTAGATGTTTTTCTATGGCAATACTGAAAATACATATGTTTTTCTCAATATAAATTTTAAATAACTCCAAATATATTAACTGTATATTTTAAAATAATACATCACTACTAGTATTTTCTTAAATGAACATAAATATATAAAATCTTTTTGTTTGTTTGTTTGTTTTGTATTTAGTAGAGCTTAAAATCTGGCTGTGACTGTGGTACAAGCCAAAAATAAGAAAAAAATTTTAGACATTGGATTTCATTGTAATAAGGCTGTACTTCAATGACTCTCACATCACCAAAGGATTTTACCTCCATTGTGGCTAAGCTGAATATTGACATTTCTGCTGAGCCAAGGAATGAATTGTAGCCATGATTTTTGGATACAGACTTCCTGCTATGGTCAAAGCTATTTGACTTAAGTGAGTGACTTTATTCTTAGTCCACATAGAACAGGTTATATTCATTTAAAAAATGGTGAATATATTAAGATGGTCTATCCATAAAGTCATTCACCAACTGTTTCAATGACTAATGGTTCTGCTTGGAGGGTGGCACAGACATTATCTGAAGGTAAGAATCTGGTTCATTGGCTGTGATAATTTTGAAAAACATTCATCTCAGAGAAAGAGTAACATGTAAAGTCCTCTTCTTCAAACTTAATACAAGAGTTACAAATGTCAAGCAAAGCAGTCAGTCTCACTCTTTGTTGTTCTTTGCAAGTGACTTCCCAAGTTAATAGTCTATGTTTCTTTTGTCTGTATAAACACTTTTGAAATATGTAAGCTGTTCTGAAAACCATAGTATAATGTAAAAACATGAAATAAACAATACTACTAATAGAGAGGCTGAGATAGGAAAAGCATGATTTCAAGACCATTATGTGGTACAAGCAAGACACTATCACGTACAAACAAGCTGAAAGTGAATGTGGATTGTACAATACTGGACCTATTTCTCCAATTACCAAATTAGAGAGAGACCACTAGATGACAGTTAACAAATTTCTAATTCCTCATATTTTTGGGTTTCAATCGATTAGGATATGTTGGTAATATTAATTTTCATATTAATATATTAAGAAATTGTTACTTCCTGTTGTTTTTGTTGTAAGAGGTGGAATTAGATTTGTGTGGGTTTGTTGAAAGATTACTTTTTTGCTTCTTCTAGGGTGTAGTTTTGCTCCTTATGTTGGTGTTTTCTATCTATTATCGTTTGCAGGGCTGGGTTTGTGGAAAGACATTGTGTAAGTTTTGTTTTGTCATGAAATATCTTGTTTTCTCTATCTATGGTAATTGAGAGTGTTGCTGGGTATAGTAGCCTGGCCTGGCATTTGTGTTCTTGTAGGGTCTATATGACATCTGCCCAGGATCTTCTAGCTTTCATAGTCTCAGGTGAGAAGTCTGGTGTAATTCTGATAGGCCTGCCTTTATATATTACTTGGCCTTTTTCCTTTGCTGTTTTTAAAATTCTTTCTTTGTTTAGTGCATTTAGTGTTTTTATCATTATGTGATGGGAGGAATTTCTTTTCTGGTCCAGTCTATTTGAAGTTCTGTAGACTTCTTGTATGTTCATAGGCATCACTTGCTTTAGCTTAGGGAAGTTTTCTCCTATAATTTTGTTGAAGATATTTACTGTCCCATTACATTGGGAGTCTTCAGTTCTTATCCTTATGTTTGGTCTTCTCATTGCATCCTGGATTTCCTGGATGTTCTGGGTTAGGAGCATTTTACTTTTTACATTTTCTTTGACTATTGTGTCAACATTTTCTATGGTGTCTTCTGCCCCTGAGATTCTCTCTTCTATCTCTTGTATTCTGTTGGCCATGCTTGCATCTATGATTTCTTTCCTAGGTTTTGTATCTCGAGGGTTGTCTCTCTTTCTGATTTCTTTATTGTTTCTATTTCCATTTCTAGATTCTGTATGGTTTTGTTCATTTCCTTCACCTGTTTATGTTTTCCTGTAGTTCTTTAAGGGATTTTTGTGTTTTCTCTTTAAGGACTTCTAGCTGTTTACCTGTGTCCTCTTGTATTTCTTTGAGGGTGCTATTTATATCTTTCTTAAAGTCTTGCATTATCATCATGAGAAGTGATTTTAAATCTGAATCTTGCTCTTCTGGTGTGATGATGTGTCTAGTACTTGCTATGGTGGGAGAATTGGATTCTGATGATGCCAAGTAACCTTGGTTTGTGTTGTTTATTTTCTTAACCTTGTCCCCTGCCATCTGGATATCTCTAGTGCTACCTGCCCTTGCTAAATCTGACTAGAGTCTGTCCGTCCTGTGATCCTGATTGTGTCAGAACTGCTCAGAGTCAAGTTGTCTCTGTGATCCTGTGATCCTGGGCTTGTTAGAGCGCCTTGGAATGAAACTTCCTCTGGGTGTTGGGGGACTGGCTGCAGCGCTTGTGCCCAGGGTCTACTCAGGGCACCACCAGCCCAGACAGATCAGAAGCAACATGAGCTACTGGCCTGGCAGAGTTCCTGTGTACCTGGTGTAACATCTGTCCCAGCTACTTCCAGTGCTGGGACAGATGTTATGTCTTCATCACCTCTGATCCTCGATTTCAAATAATTTAATTATAAATAGCTGAGAGTAGTTAATAGATAGCAGTCTAGATTACTTTGCATAGATAGTTGGTTTTAAAAGATGTCAGAAATTCACAGAGTATGAAATTTAATTTTTTTGTTGTTGTTGTTGAGACCTATCTGCTCCTAGCAGCTCTCCTCTTGTGGATTCAAAGAAGAAATTGAGTGTCTCTACCTCCAGGTAAGGTAGTATATTGTAGCAAGGTAGTCATTGGGCAAAAATTGCCTATGTATCTACAGATAGCATTTTTAAATATTTCACTCAACACCCCTAGATGCTTGGGTATTTGTAAGTTACTAGGTATGAATGTATACACTCTTAAGTGTTGTGCCATCTTTCCAACAGATATACCCCCTCCTTTGAGAATCAGGATTCACAACTAGAGAGGGGGAAGAATGTAAGGAAGAAAGATATGGGAAAGAGGTTTCAAAATGCCATAGACTCCTACAGAAATAAGTAGTTGTCTGCACTGGGTCTCCACATGAAGAGGTATGTTAAAAGTCAGACGTGAATCAGGAAGTGTTCCATGGTTCCTTTCTGAATTATTATCTACTCATAGAGTCGAGGTGGGAGAGAATCATTCACTGCTTCTCTTATGTACTCGTGAGGGGGCCCACAAGCTTCTAATAAGTAGTTCCAAATTTAGTGACTATTTTATGGATCTCAAGTTAGTCACTTAAATACAAGTTTATAAATTCAAACATTATCACACAATGGAATCCATAAACATCATTTAACATAGGCTACACTGTCCTGGTTAAAATAATTCTCTCACAAAACAAAGCAAAATACATGAGTATATAAATAGACTAAAAGAAAAGAGGATGAAAGAGTTGAGAGAGAGCTTGGGATATTGGAAGGAAAATTTAATCAATAAATAATTACTGAGAATATACTTACAGATGTAAATAGAGTTGCACATACTGTCAATGTGCAAAAGATCCAAAATTGCTAAATTTAGTCTAAGTAATAGTGTTGTCTTAAAATAATGCCGTGTACGTAAAGTTCTAGTAAGTGTACACAGTGTAACAGTGATAAGGTATCCACTGAAGTAGATATCTGAACAAAGATTTGGAGACAAATATGAACAAACTTATGATACAGAGTCCATCATCTTAAGCAGTGGATCACCTCCCCCTAAAATGTATTTGAATTTGGAATTCAAGAGATTGTTGGCAATAACAACAAAATGTTTCTGATCATGAAGCAATATGAAAATGTTTAATAGTAAATGCTCAGTGAATCCGAGGTTTGGGGTTGAAGGCAGAAATGTTGTATCTTGGGACTTCACTTCAACATTGGTTATAAGTAAACACCATGTGTAGTTTGCATTACAGTTGTTCTCAGGCCACACAATGCCAGTAAATTCTCTTAGTTGGACACAGATGTAAGACATTGTAAGATGTGAAAAATATTGTGATTTTTATATTTTGCTTAAAAGGTTTTTTGTTCACTATAAAACAATATAATTACAGAAAACATAATTAGTATTTTCTACAATCATTCCTCAACATGTGAGTATAATACTATATTTTATGATTATAATTTGTTTGAATGTCTATATTTACAAATTTATATTTGAGGTACTAACTTGAGTTCCATTAAAAAAAAATCACAAAATTAATTTTGACTTACGATTAGGGAAGAATTTATAACAAATTTTGAAATAGTCTTAAATAAATTTCTCCTATTTTGTAAGGCATATCCATTCAACAGAAGATTCTTACCTCTGAGTAGTATAAAGGCATATCAATCAACTACCCAAAACATCAACAATTCTCTACATCTAATATAAAATTGGAATGCAAGGTTCAGTCCTTTATGTAGATCAACAACACATTAGTGTCTCTAATATGCAAATTTGGTTTTGCTTCAATACATAAAAAATGTATGAAGAAAAGTACTGTTTCAAAATACATTTCATTACAATTTACTATGGGTAAATTCATAGTAAAGCTAAGGTGTCAACAATAAATAAGATTACATAAGCATCTGAAATGACAAAATTGTATTTTCTTTTAAAACCTTCCCAGCTGACATTACGAGTTATTTAAGATTGCATTGCTGTGACAAAATATCTGAAATTAACTAGAATCAAAATAGAAATAATGTATTTTGCCTCATGGTTTCAGTACTTTCAGTTCATTGTCACTTACAGCCAGAACACTGCAACAAAGCATGGCATGGAGTAAGTGGCAAGCAGAGCACAGAGAGCTCTCAACAGCCTCCCTCATAACCAGCAGCCACACACATATATAAATATATATATATATATATATATATATATATATATTTCATATGCTGACTATTCTTTGTTATTTAGTAGTGAATTTAAAAACAAAAGCACAGTGATGGCTTTCTTTCAACCTTCAATGCCTCTTTGTGGAAAATTGGAGTCATTAAGTTTTCTTCTGACACATAATTTTATGATAAATATCACCTAAAATATATCTGTCCTGTATTGCCAACAAATTTCATTTCCTTTTTATTTCACATTCTTTGCCTCTGGGGTTGTTGCTGTAGTTGTTGGTGTTTTGTTTTGTATCTGCAAATATCCCTAAGATGAAGTTCCTGTCTTGCACTCTCTTCTTGTTGCTTTGTAAATATGGATGAGCAGTGTGACTTCAGTGGTTACACCTCCATGGTCAGACAGCAATTCCGGAATCCTGAAGATTTGGTTCCAGTGACACTACCAGAAATCCCTGGGCTATTAGTGCATTCTGGGATCCAGACTCAGAGATCTGACCTAGAATAACTTCTCTGTTCAAACTTAGTGTCCTACATCACCTACTTTGATTCCTTGCTTTGTGAATCATCCTTTCACCTGCTTTACTTTCTTACCTTACTGTTCATTCCTCCATTAAATCTTTCTTTAAAGAATGTTGCCTATTTTCCTATGCCTCCGAGTGCAGCCTGACTCATATTCCTCATGAATGGATCTGAGGCCTCCTCTCTTAGTACATCTATACCTCTTTCAATATATATTTTTCTGAAGTGTTATTTCCTACCATATTTATCTTGGACTTACTGAACAAGTAGATATCAACTGTGGTTTTGTTGACAGCAGGAACATCTAGATATTTGAAGTCTTCATTGTGCTCTCCCTCCTTTCTGCAATTAAGCTACATCCAAAGATGTTCAAAATTTCCATTTTTAATGCCTATAAATTTATTCCCTAAAGCAAATACTTATTATCTGATGCATGCTGTGTTTAGCAATATTTCTGTTTACAGGATAAATCTCATGCAACTCCTATTATAGTAAAATTGGCTTATTAACATTGACAAAACATCACATCTGTTATGGGAAGTCCCTAAGGAACATACATGGCATATTCTAACTTCAATTATATAAAAACTTTTTGTTCAGTTAAAAAAAAAAAACTTCTTGTTCTTGTTGCATGGAACTTCATATAATTTTATACTAATTCTTATGCCAATCATTTGATTGTAGTAAACCTCGATATTTACTAAGTCTTCCCACTGCACACTTAAAGAATATTCACAGAAAGATGGCTCTATTCTCTTCTTTGTGTATCTGTTTAAATTTATTATTTTGCTTGTGAAGTTAAAATTAAACCATCTCCTGCTTAGAGTTCCTTCTTCCAAATCCTCCTACGTAGCCCACTTTACTCATTTTCAAATTTATGGTCTGTTTCATTAACTTTTGTTATAAGCTTGCATGTATATACATGTACTTATCTATTATTAACTATCTATATAAAGTCAGCCTGCACTGCCTTTATCTTACTTGTGTGTATGTTATCAGGGCTGACTGTTATGTGTTGGGTAACAAATTAGTATGCTTCTTTTTCTTCGGGAAGACTTTCCTATCACTCTCAACATTTGTTTTTCTCAACATTCTTTTGTTGCCTATAGCTCTTTGTGAAAATATTTCATAGTATAATTCTCTGAAGCTTTCTGAAGGCATGTTTTCTGTTACTTTATTCATTTTCCTCTGTTTTTATAATCTTTCTCCTCCCGTATTAGAGTACCCACCTTCTTTTTTTCCCCATCAGATTCTTATGTGCATCTATCTACTCTCAATCCCCTACTCTGTGCTATGGCACTAGCATTTTACCTTCCTTTTTCGGTGGTTACTCCAAGATATGTACTCACATCTAAATGTATGTCGCTTGGAACCTCCAATGAAGGAGAACATGTGACATTTGTCTCCAATGAAGGAGAACATGTGACATTTGTCTCCAATGAAGGAGAACATGTGACATTTGTCTCACTTTATTTGTATCCTTAACCACTTCTGTTCTTTAAGTAACTTCAAAGTCTACAAAATGTTCAACTTCCTGTCTCAAGTGACTCTACTGATAATTTACATCATTTAAATAGTATTTTTTTTGATCTACAGTAATTTTCTTTTCCTCTTACAATATTTTATGTTTTATCCCCCAAGTGTATCCTTTTTGTATGTAGTACTTTGTTCTCAAAGTCTACAATACAACATCTGACTCAGAGTTGATAGAGTCAGAAAAAAAAAAAATATATATATAAGCAATGTATGATGGTGCTTCCCTGTAATTCTAACAGTGAGACATCTAAGGAAGGAGGATTTTACCAAATTGAGGGCAGTTGGTTGAAAACTAAAACCCAAAGAATAACAAGGAAGCAAAAAAAGCAAACGGATAATCTTGGGTTGTTTGTTATGTCATGTATACAGTGTCCATATTTTTTATAAGTACCTCAAAGTGATGTTTTTTGCAATATTTTAAAACATTTTAATATATTTTATTCTATGTACTATTTTCTTGGAGGATTTCCTTTGCTTTCTGAACAGATCTAAACCACAAAATTTTATAAATATGCTAGTATCATTTGTTATATGGAAATGGAAGCCTCTGACTCAAATCACTCCTTTTAGCAGGAGAGGCCTATTATGCCCTAATCACTCATTATAAAGAATCTTGTACTTACTGATTTATGGTGCATGTCAACCTGCAAAGTGTGAAAGAAAATATACACTCTGTATGTAGAGCTAATACATCACAGAAATGACATGCTTTCTTTTATAACCAATGTATCTGTTTGAGCTGTTTTAAAATTCTGTGTCCACCTAAATCTGAAATGTACATTTTTGGATGTTGTTCTTGATGGATTGAGAATCCTGAAGGGAAAAATATAATTTGTTCTACATTAAGTCCTTGAAATTATTAATAATTGTTAATTGTTAACAATGTTTGTTCATGAACAAGATGCATAATTTGCATGAATTAATATACTGGCCCAAGAATTCTTACTAATAAAAGGTCATTTTGCCTATTTATTTTAATATAGAGAATAGATTCAGCAATATTTCAATAAAGATTCTTCAGAGTCTGAGATAAAATAAGCTTCTTAATGTTTTTGTCAATATTGTAGGCTACATATATGTATAAAATGAACATATAAATGATTTAAACTGTAACATTAACATACAAAATAAAAACTTCTGATTATATTGCATGACATTAACAGCATTCTCAAATGCAGGATATATATTATGCCAGTGAGTTATGTTCATGAATATATTTACAAAATATAGCAAGCTTCACAACTGTACAAATCACAGAATTTGGAGCTGCCAAGATGGCTCAGTGTGAAAACTGGTGACCAAGCTTAATACCTGAATGCAGTCCTTGGAATCCATATAGTGAAAGGAGCAAACAGACTTAAACAAGTTGTCCTCTTAAAAATATACATGATGAGATGTACACACGCAGGCACACACACACACACACACACAAGAAAAAGTAAAAGATAGCGACACACAACAGATTTTTAAGAATTTCCAACACTGAAATTGTTTGTAATACACGTCACTTTTCTTTGACAGTCAACCAATCTAAACTCACTATTCTTCTCTGGTTATTGTTTAGTGTGTGTGTGCGGGCCCGTGCGTGTGCATGTGTGCGTGTGTGCGTGCGTGAGAGAGAGAGAGAGAGAGAGAGTGTGTGTGTGTGTGTGTGTGTGTGTGTGTGTGTATGCAATTCATTTTGTCCTTTTGTTTCCTCCACGACCTTTTAATCGACAGTTTGATTTCTGTGACTCTAGGAATTTTGTATCTCTTGGTTCAGTACTATTCCAGAATCCGATGGAGTGGTATGAAGTTTGATGCTGTTTGAAGGAACTCGGGTTCATCTTCCCCTAAAGCTTTGAAAATGAGAAGAAAAACCTTTCCTATATTTGGAAGTGTCCGAGCAATGAAAAAAGAGTAACAAAAATCACCGTAGAATAGTATTTGTTCGATTCAAAAGACAGTCTGCTATTTTATGGGCCATTTTATTCTTTGACCGGCTTCCCTGGAGAGATTCAAATACAGAGGTTTGAAATATGCCAGGTTGAAAGGCTGAATATGTCAAGAGTATGGATCACTGAAGCAATAGCTTCATCTTGCAGCTTAATTTTCTGGCTGGAGCACTCCACAAATGAACAGAGGCTGCCCTGCTACTGCGGCTGCCTCAGACTCTAGGGTATCAGTGCATCTCCATGGGAATCGAAACATTTCACCAGACCGAACCTCTGTGGGAGACTTCTCCTCAACAGATGCTTCTAACCAAACCTGCAATTTTCTCTTTGCAAAGCTTTACATAGTTTTATTACTTCCTCCACAAGCCTGAGCTCAAGGAAGTAAGATGTAAACAGATTTTGCAGAGTATCTTAAGCACCGAGAGATCATCAATTTCACTGCATAATGTAGAGTTCAAACAGGTGTAAGTCTCGATCTGTTCATTTTAAACAGTGTCTGTTCACTTCAAACAGTGTACATCTGTGCCTTTTGAGTCTTCTCCTGTGTGCTTCAGTATTGTCGTTCTCTGGTCTCCTGAGGAAAAAGCACAAAAGTTGAAATCGGTATTGTTAAGTGTGTGAAGTGGTTGAATACAGAGTTATTTTAAAGATTCAAAATGGTTCATTTGCAAACTTTATTGGCTATCAACAAACATATTCCGTAACGTTATCACTGGGTTGCATGGCACAATGGAGCCATGGAGTTAAAGTTCAATGTAAGAAGTATAAAAGAAGGAGATTCACCATGGAATTTTTCATATCTTTTCCTACTCAAAAAATACTCTGAAAAAAAAAAAAAAGGTGTGCCCCCAAACAGCTTACTCTAATGGTGTTTTCAAGGAATAATATTTCTAAGTCACTACTAGCACAAATTACTTCCTCCAAAGGAAAAAGTGAATGATCAGGATTTTCAAGTAAAATCTCTTTGAGTTATAACACTTAAGTTTATATAAAAATATTAGAAAATAAGTAACTTTATGGATGGGAATATTTTGAAGAAAGAGAGGGGAACCACAAACAAAATTTACATAAATTTGTCATGGAATTTTTAGTGAGAGGCCAAAGTGATTCGTTTAAGCTAGTAGTGCCTATTTTCAGAAAGCAACAGCAAAATTTGGGTGTAATGTCAAATGTCAGAGAATGAGAACTGGGCAAGAAGAGAAAATTCTAAACACTGATTTTGTAATAACAATGTGGGTAAGCCTGATGGTGAAACAGGAGGTACAGAAGAAAAGTCAGTAAAAGAAAATGTGTCTCCTTATGTGGGAGCAATGGCCATTGTGAAAGACATAGCGAAAACATAGAAAGCCATGCATTATTTTAACTGTGCAAATGATCAGTTTCATTCATGCTAATTGTACATGAGTTAATGTGTTTTTATCATGTACAAAGCTACAAAGATATGTGGGACGTCAGTATATGTAAAAACAAAACAAAAATAGAATAAACACACATAGAATAATTACTCTGTTGTTAATTTTGACAACTAGTTTGCTATGTTCTTTTGAGCCCACATTCATTGAGTGTTGTTATTTGTAAACTGTAACAAGATCTTCAGTGTTTCCTTGTCTTCTCTGTCCTTCTCTGTCCCATAACTATCACTCAAAGCTCAGTGAGGAAGGAAGCTGAGCTACTCAGAGTTAAATATTTTGAATTTCATATTCATATTTTCTTTAGAACAATAGTCTAAAACCCTTTTCCTGTCCCAGCGTATGTCCAGTGTGGCTCAGTTGTTTTTAAATTTACTGATCTGCTCTCACAGAATCTTCAAGGTCCTTTGCAGAAGCAGGATTCTGGCACATCTAGTTCCACCATGCTAACTGTTCAGCAGACATATAAGATGCAGGGCTAACCAATCACTCTATGTTGCAGGAAAGCCTGCCCTGCCACCTGTCTTCTCCCACTTAGTCCTAAGTACTGCTTCACTTCGGATTTAGTTATGCACTAGAAGTGTTCTCTGTTGTGTATTGATTCTGGATGCCTGTTTACAGAGCAAAGGATCCATGACTAAAGGGGCTTCAGTGGCCTTTCTTACACTGCTTACCAGTAACAAGAAAGTCACCTCTCTATTTCACTTTCATATTGAGAATTCCTCATTTGCATAAGTGTAGATAAAGCAACATAAAAATCATGGTGGAAATTTAAATTGTTAATATAAAAATATTAAAGGCTAAACTTTTTTGCAAAAGTGATTTTTTTTCCCATCCTAGAACAGTTGATATGGTAGAGAATGATATATCTGAAAGCTTGAAATTCAAAAATGACTTTTGGCTTGCTACAGGGTGCCTCTATGGAATAGAATCTCTGAGGACCACATGACCTGGGTGGCCTCATTGGAATCTGATGCTTCATGTTTCTTCTATAGTTTCCCTAAAACTGCATGTCACCTTTCCTATTGCACGTACAATTACATTCTGATGCAATACTGTGTTTACTTAAGGGCACACGTGACATCTCTTGGGATGTTTCCTAAAACCAGGCACAGAGGGAAGATAATTTCATTCTGACTATTCAGTAGAGCTCTGGGGTATGCTGTCACTTGCTTCAACTGGGAGGCAGCACCTTGGCATTCTCTTTCAAAGATGTCTCCTGAGGAAAGTAGGGAAAGTCAAATGTCAGCATCTATTTTCCTACATCATCTAGGATGGATAGCTTAACACCAAGGATTTTTATGACTTACACTTGATATTCAAAGTTTTGAAAAAAAAACCACACATGTAATATGGGATGTGGGAAAAAAAGAAGATTTTTGGGTGTTTTAGTTAGCTAGTTTGTTTTGGGGGGTTGTTTGTTTGTTTTTGATAAGGATATTTTTAAAAATACATGAAACTGAATGAGGCCTTTGTAAAAATTTTATTTCATGGCCCATACTTGTTATTACTACAATCCCAGGGACCACTTAATGTCTACTACATACACAGTCCCCAACTAAGGACAAAAAGACATATTTTCTTTTCAGAAAAGAGAAAAATCATTGCTCAAGTTCTATAGAAGTAGCAGGTCTTATGTCTTTTGTGTAATTGGTTTTATATATACATATGTATATATAAAACAATTTTCTTATTAAGTAAATATACTTTCTAATTTGCTGAAGAAAATTACTAAATACACATAGAATTCTTCTCAATTACAGAATATTGATTATTAAATTATATAATTACTGTTTAGTATACAGATGTTTAGGTACATGTATTGGCAATGTGTTTTTCTAAAAAGTGCTTTGTCTAGCACTCCATTATAAGGAGTTGCAGGATACAATGTCTATAAAATGCCTCTATTCCTCACAAGAACATTGGCCTTGTTTTAATAACAAGTCTTACCTGATAACTTACTACTATTGAATAAAGTGTATGTGTGATAAACAATGAAGAGGGCTGAGAGGAGAAAACAGGAGGGTCGGGAGGGAGAACTTGCCTCAAACTGCAGAACTGAATGAAGATCAAATCCTTGGCCTGCGAGCTAGAGACCTCAAAAAGCCAGTGCAATAATTCAACATGAAACTGAAGGCCAGAAAATCATGAAGATGATGGAATAAATCCCATTTCAGACTGAGAAGTCAAGAGGAAACACCCAAGGGCTGCCATATCTATTTTCAGTCTCCCAGCAGGAAATTAAGTGGAAGTACTTTACAAACACAGCACAAATTGGCATGTGCCTGTGAGTTTTGTAATCTCTCATTTAGTAAAAGTTAATCCAATTCAATATTGTAAATTTTGAACAAGTTGTTCAGTCATATTTTAAAAAGTGGATCTTTATTTATGCTCCCTCTCAGCCTTTCACAGCTACAGACTATTTCACGTAACAAAACAGCAGCAACAATGCCAAACAACAACAATCACCACCTTGACGATGATTAAATAAGCCAATCATTTTATTTTGTTTGTTTGTTTGTTTGTTTGTTTAGGTTTTGCAAGCCAGAGTTTCTCTGTATAGCTCTGGCTGTCCTGGAACTTACTTTGTAGTCCAGGCTGGCCTCAAACTCAGAAATCTGCCTGCCTCTGCCTCCCAAGTGCTGGGATTAAAGGTGTGCGCCACCACTGCCCAGCTCTGTTTTCTCTTCTTGAAGAATCTAAAATAAATTTTTATTTTATCACATATTTTAATCAATATATTTGCATTTGTAAATACTGACAATATCCAAAGAAACCCAACTCCTATAAGAATTGAGTTCAATTCTCAGAAACATTAGGTTCCTTGCAAGAGTCTCATGTGTGACCTGATCCAATATTAATACAGAGCAAACATATAGCAGCTTACAGAAAGCTTACAGAAAACACAGCATATGCTTAATAAAACAGGATTGTTCAGTGTAGTGTGCATCAATTCATGCAAGTACTGCATGTATGAAAGTACTGTACATATTAAATCCTGACAAAATATGTGCACTGCACATCATTGCAAAGCCTATATCTAGGATTCAAGCTGAGAAGCTATCATCATAAGGAATTTAGGTAAATACTGTAGTGAATATTTGATATGTTTTCCATATATGGAGTCTTCTTCCTTGAGAGATTGTGGTGAAATGAAGATTCGCCCTAGATCATATTCCCACATCTAACACTCACTGCTTAAATGACTTTTAGCAAAATACTCTATAAAATTCAGTGCTTTCATTTATGGAATTAAAAACTATAAAACCAAAACAAATCTTACTATTCATTGCTTTACTTTTTAATGGACTGAATAAACATTTAATATACTTTTTAATCTTTCCATACAGTAGTCCTCCACAGACAAATTTTATGCACTATGGTTTGACAGTAAAACGCCCAGTGCACTCAGTGACGATAGCCAAAAATATTTACATCTACAACAGTGTATCTCATGAGTTGATAACAATAACAAGCATAAAAAATTATTAAAAAATCTGACTTCTTTCTCCTCCCAAGTTTTTAGTAATTTGCTGCTCATTTGTTTTTGTGTTTACTCATTGGACGGTTCACATGCCAGTGCATGCTTGTGGAATCTAGTGGAGACCTTGTAGTAGTCAATTTTCTTTTTCTGGTACATAGGTCCTTGATGGAACTTAAAGGTTACATGCTTATCTGCTTAAGCAATTCAATGGCCCCCCCAAAAAGTTTTAATTTTCATCTGACAGTAGTTTTACCATTGATAACAGTAATATTTGACAATTGGATTTGATTTTCTATTCATTTTCTAAGTTGGTTGAGTAAAAGGAGAGGTATCTATATTGTGTCCTGTAAGAAGTAACTGTAGGTTTGGTAGTTAATATTTGCTTCTTGATACAAGACCTTGTGTTCTTGACTTATCCAAGATTTACATTAAAAGTAGCAGATTGTAGAGATGCCTAGTAAAAGTGTAGCATATGTTTAATAAAAAAGGACACATGGGTTAAAAATCAGTAGCTTTAAGCAGAAGCACATAGTCAGATGATAATGCAACAATGCCAGGCTGCACTCAGGTGACACTGGGCACCTACAAATTTTAGCAACTTTGAATTCAGACAGTTACCAATCACATTTGTTACAGTTATCTCTGCTTGGCTATAAGATATGTAAGTGAAAACCTACATGGGACATATGCATTGAAGGTCCATTGAAGTTTCTAGCTAACTACAGGATTATTACTTACTCTAAAAGAAATTTGTCCAAAAAAGAATAAAGGCAATACTACTGATATTAATACCATAATGTTGAAAATATAGATATTTGTTCCTTGTGTTCTCAAAACTTATTTTTTGAATTTTAAATCACTAATAATTTTATTAATTATTTTTGTTTATATTAAAATATATCAGTCAATTGCAGATATATTAGTCAAATACACTAAAAATATAAAATGTAAAGTAAGATTCAATGAGCCTTTTAGATATTATATAATCTAAAATAGTTCTATAACAATTTGATTGCATTCATTAATGGAAGAGATAGTAGAACATGGTTAACATAAAGGAAAAAGAAACTTTCAAGCAGGAAGGAATGCATCAGGGTAGGGAAAATTAGGGAATCACAAAAGACTTAGCCAAAATGGAGGTACATGACAATGCTATATGGAACCAACACAAGAATAATTTTAACTACTGTATTGTAGAACACAGGGAAAAGTAATTCCTAGTTTATATAAGAATGAAAGATTAGAAAGAGAAAACAGTAGTGACTAGGTTTGACATGATTTAAATAATTTTTATGGTAAAAAGTACATGTATAGGAGGCAATGCTGGTTCAAGAAAGCATGAATTACAAAATGAAAAGTTCAGTGCCAGTCACAGGATATTATTCATGAAGATTCCAGAGGTATCTGAAACAGCACGGGCTATTGCTACTCATATTCTCTTGGTTCCCCAACATAAGCAGATGGTAAGGCAACGTTGCTGAAGACACACTAATTTACATACAGAAAACATATATCAGTCTTAAATAGACCAGAAAATATTCTCTTTGCTGACTAGTTTCCATAGTTCTGAAGATGTTAGGCATGTTATTAAAGGAGAAAAAGCATCAATGGCCTCATGAACTACTGGACTCTAAGTGTATGATATAGTAAAAATCTGCCTAGAAAGGTGTGCCCATTGTTGTAGTAGTGAGATGACATTTATGTGAATAACTAAGTATCCTGATTGTATATAGTGCCTACCCCTCCTCTAAATATTTATATTTATTCCCACAGATTTATGTTGTTCTGAACTTTGCCAAAGAAGGTTATTTTTCAGTGAGTAGATGTTAACAAACAGACTCCTAACTGACAAAATGCTAAGTAGAAATAACTCAAAGTACTAAGTTGTGGGTAAGTCCTCTATCTCAGCCTTCAATATCCAAGAATAAGGAACCTTCCAAAGAAGCAGAAGCCAGAATACAAGAAATGTATGGTGAGGAGAAAGCTGTGAATTGCTAACTTCTGGTCATAACATGGTTGTTGAGGCAAAAGTCATTGCAACCTTGATTACCTACACAAGCCTGTATGAGGTCAAGGCTGTCAAATGTTTACATGGATAAGGGAGAAGTCCCCAAGGGTCCAGAAATGCTATTGGATGCTGAGAGAGAGAAAGACACTCTCCTTTTGGGGAGTGACTAGTGTTAGGCTTGTTGGGACACACTGAGTGGCCCTATACCTATGTGAATATGGAATGCACTGACTGTACTCAGGAAATAAATAAATAAAAATTAAGTGTGACAAGTGATGGGGTAGGAAGCAGTAGTGTGAATTGGAGGTGGTATTTGTATACATATTTGATCAAAATATCTTTTATAATATATGATGTTTTTAAAGAATACACAAAACACAGTTTTTAAAATGAGAAAAATATACGTCCATACCTTTGTTATACACAACTGCAATTAGTAATGTTTCATGAATTCACTGATATAAAAGTAGGACCTATAACAATTGTCTCTGTCTACAAATGTACCTTTTGAAGTCTAAGGATGGGTATTGTTGCTCAATTAAATTTACCCTTAATTCATTGTGGCTATTCATGGCCTATATGCCTGATAGCCATAATTTCAGTATTATAAGGTCATTAAATATGAGGGACCCTTGAGTTCTAATAGTTCTTTTTTGTTTCTTAAGAGATATGACTTCCTGAGTAATGACATCTGTGCCTTGGTAGAAGATCTGAGAATAGTCCTTACTTCACTTTCCCCATAGATTCCTTCCTTGTAAATAATACATGAAAAATTCAATGAACTAATTCTTATTATAATTCATATATCTTTCCCATTTAATATAAACTTAATCATGAGACAATTTTTTATAGTAGGAGCAGACAGAAGATAGCATTCACTAGTATTTCCAGAGGGAGGCATTTGCCTTTTGTACCATTTGTTTGCTTTTGCTTTTACCCAAAACATATCTGTGATATAAGTTGCAGTTGTATCATTAAACGTGGAAATTTTTAAATTCTAACTTTCCTTGAATTCTGACTTTGAAAAAAATAATCAATTTTCTGGAAAGAAATGGCAATTACTATTACAAAATTATGATTATGCACTGGGGATTTAAGACACATCAACATCAAACTTCAAATATAGTTTCCTATGCCTTTGGGTACTTTTATATCTTCTTGCCATTCTTATTTTTTCCTAAAATGTTTCAAACTCACCATTATAATTTTAAGATACGTCACACTGTAAGATAAGTGGAGTACCTCTATGGGATGCATTTTTACCCAAGAAAACAAACATAAGATTATAGTGCCCTGAGAAATGACAAATATGCATTTGTGTATCTAAATTACCAGTGTTGTATTTATTGTATATCTGTATTTAACGTAGTAGATAAGTTTACACACACCTATTTTTCTACTTTTATATATCTTATTATCTATATCCATATTGTCATTATACATACACAATGCATTCCCAGTATTCCTTTCTATCTATATTTTGAAAATCAAAAATTCAAGTATGGATCCCCATATATATATATATATATATATATGTGTGTGTGTGTGTTTGTGTGTGTGTGTATATATATATATATACATATATATGTAAAACCATTTCAGACACAAGTTTTTTAAACTGTATGTATAACTAAAAAATACTTTCTGTTTAGGTAGCAGATTTCCCAGGGACTGTATTGTTAATCCCAGTGGGCCCAATTTAAAACTATGGACCCATGATATCATGCATTAAATAAAGCAATATATCATTTCTTAAATGTACTTCTCAAGAAAAATTCAACCCATAGGAATAAGAATGTAGGATAGAACAAACAGAATGTTCTTCATCAGCTAATATTTTTCAAGGTCTTAGAAACAATATATTTCTAAATTTTATTTTATTTTTAAGATGCTAGGAATGAGTCCATGGGAAATTTATAGTATTTTCACTCTCCTTTGGGAAAATACTCAGTATTTGTATAAAGAGAAAGATTTTATTAGAGTGATATCGAAAAAACAGGAAAGGATGCTCTATCCACTAACCAGGTCTTATTTTAAGCAACATGCTATGCCAGCTTCCTTGTAGTCACAAAACTCCTTGCATCATGAAAGCACTGTACATTTAGTTATTATTTCTGTTTCACAGGTGATGCTGGCATTTCAATGATCTCTACACTATTTCCTGCTTCACTCCATAATATGCAATTTTCTCATGAACACTTGTTCAAATCTTGTCTATCACTCTTCCCACTATCATTGCCTCATGCAACTTGTATTCATTTTGCCCTTTTAAAAACATACTTTAGCTATTATTTAATGACTACCTGGTATATTTACTGAATATTTCATGCACCATTTGTATCACCATTTCACCTTCCCATTTGTATCACCTTATCAAAAAGATTATTACAATTTCCTTCTCTATCCCTTTTAATTTTGTCCACAGCACTTACATAATTCTGAATTTATCATGTGGCTGGGGTTGAGTCCTTCCATATTACAATGATTATGTGTCTCTCAGAATGAATTGCAAGCAACTTGCTAATGGGAAATGTGTATATTAAACTTTTTTGTACTTCTAATATATAAAATTTTGCTTGAAATAGTATAGTATTAATAAACTAGTTGTGATAAGAAGATAAGTAAAAGTGTGTACAGTTGTCTTAGTTCCTGTAATAGTGATGCTAGATTGTCTTTAACTCTGTAGTGTTTTCCTGCTACCAGATGATAGATAGCAATTCTCAGAAGTTCAGATTGCTTAAACCAAGACAGTATTACATTTAAGGTCACCATCTGGACTGAGACCTAGATACACTTATTTCTAGTCACTGCTTTATGAGGAATTATTACATCTCAGAGCTTTTCACAAATTCTTAAATTTGGTTACTAAAAGTTAAAAAAAATCTTTGGAGATTTATAAAAGGCCAAATATCATATTTTACAAGACTGTGATGCCATGGTTGCTCCCGAAGTATAGTTAACAAATTATACATGAATGAATGTATAATAATATTAGTTTTAGGTTTTTAATGAAAATTTTAATGAAATTTTGTATGAACTAAATACAATCCTTTATATATTAATATGGATAAACAAATAAGTAGACATAAAATAGAATTCAATCATTTATTAATATAAAATGTATTGTTATATAAAAATATTGTTTATATTAAAATATAAAAGACTATTTGTTTTGTTGTTGTGGTGGTGGTTCATTTATTCTTTTCTTTTACTTTTATTTACTTATTTAGTTTTTTACACTCCAGATATTATTCCTCACTCCCCATGATCCACCCTCCGACTCTTCCATATCCCATATCTCCTTCCCACCTGCCTGTTTCCACAAGGATGTCCCCATTGCCCACCTCCCACCCAATCAGACCTCTAAACTAACTGGGGTTGCCAGTATTTTGAGGTTTAGGTGCATCATCTCTGACTGAATCCAGACCTAGCAGTCCTCTTCTGTATATGTATTGGGGGCCTCATATCAACTGGTTTATTCTGCAGTATAGTCATTATGCAAGAACAATAAAGACATGAAAAAAATATCTGCAAAGAAAAGAAAATAGTACTATCTGTGCACCCAATTGATGGGCTACTGATATTTGAAACCACTCAGTGTTTTAAGTCGTTGAGCATACTACACACCCTTCACAAACATTATAAAGTAAAAATTGTGAAAACACTGCCCTGACTAGGTATGTCTATATTTATCACTCTCTTGATGCCCTAACTGCAGTCAGTCTAGGGTTGTTTCTGCAAAAGAGAGGTGGTATCACTATGTGTTCTTGCACTGATGTGGGAATTGTGCTATGTATGGTCCCATGTACCACAGTAGTAGATGGTACTTTAAGTGCTTGAAAGACACACCTCTTCCCACCAAAGAAAAGGCCTAAGAGTTGAACCCTTCTTTTAACAGTCTATTGACTAAGAGATGTCCACTGAACACATTTCACTTGACAGTTAAATGTATCTGTAAATGCCTCCTTTTGGTGTTCTTACAGCAGAAATGGCTTATCAATAGCAATTTATTGGGTTCTGTGCCCCAGTGTAGGAGAATGCCAGGGTCAGGAAGCAGGAGAGAGTAGGTTGGTGAGCAGGGGGAGTGGGGATGGAACAGGGTTTTTTTTTTGTTTTTAGTTTTTGTTTTGTTTTGTTTTGTTTTGTTTGGAGGGGAAACTGGGAAAGGAGATATCATATGACATGTAAATAAAGAAAAATTAAAAAAAAAAACCAAATAGCATAATCCCTCTAGTGCCCAGTAGACTTGACTCCATATCTTATATTCAGATTGAGATCACCAGATACTAAAATCCTGCAGATAAAATACTGTGATATTTGTGTTTAATCTTAGCGTATAATCTCAAAAATTTTAAATCATTTTTATATTATTTATTATATATGGCACAATGAAAAAGCCTATGTAAGTAGTTGTATAATTTTGTTATTTAGGGAATCATGACAAGAAAGATGCTTGTACACAATCAGTACAAAACGTGCTATGCTGAAATTTTTGGTGTGTAATCAGCAGATGCATGAGCTCTATGTTATTTGGGAAATTGTATATATGAGCACTTCTCTAAATGCATACACATGCAGCATCAGTATTACTCACTAAAGTTAAAGCATCTACCATTGTTTCTATACTTTAGTTAAAGGTAAGAGATCGTGGGTTTAAATTAGGTAATCTGAGATATATTTTAGAAAAACAAGGAAGAAATACGCATAAGTATCAGTGAGAAAATTAATTATTTAACATATTTGGGAAAGGAGAATTTGAAGGTATCAATATAATGATTAACATGGAACTTGTTGAAATCATGAGGATTCTACTCTCTGAGTCTTGTGCAAGTATTTAACCCTGGGTTACAGGTAAGACCTGATTTGTAATTTCAGTATTTTGATCTAGCTAACAAATGTACGACATTGAGTTCAACCAAGGTGATAAGGAGTAGATAGTGTAGCAGAGAGGAAACCAGTCACTGCTAATAGATAAAGACTTGGCCTGTCAGAGAAACATTAAACAAGTTAGCAGGGTGAGTACCAAGTAAACAAAGATGAAAAAAATAATAAATCAAGTCAAGTATGAAACTGAGACCAGGTAATAAAGGGTGTAGCTAGTGAATAAGGAACTGGGAAGTTTACTATAATTGAAATAGATAGCCAGCCACTGAAGAATCTGAAGCAAAGACAAACATTACCTTACCTCGTTATGGTTATATTAATCTCTATGGTCAATTCTATGAAAATGACTAGAGTGTCTATGTTGAAGGTGACTAATTAGAAAGTCTTTATTTAATCCAATCAAGAGATACACTGCCCAGGGCCAGAACAGGCTTGGTATATGTGAAGGCACCTGAGGATTCCGAGCATTTTGATGTTAGAAATGATTGATATCATACAGGCCTAAGGTTTGTTTTATTTTTATTTGTTTTCTTTTTGTTGTTCGGGGGGTGTTGTTTTAGGCAATGGAAATATAGCAGAATATAATCTGGAATTCTAAAAACATTAGACAGAAAAAACCTTGACGAAGTAGAGAAAAGAATCCTTGTGACTAGGAAGGTAGGGTCAGAAGGCAACATTGTATAGAGGGAAAACACTTAAAATGTAATATTTTTCTCAATATTGTTGCAAAATACCTGGAAAATAACTTTGGGAAGGCAGGAATGGAGGGCTTTCTGTGACTTATGATTTTAGAAATAGTTCACAGCTGGATAGGTCAGGTGGTAAGAATGATAGGGTGGTTACATTACATCTGCAATAAGAAAGCAAAGAAAGCAGGATGCTGGATGCTGGTACTATTGATTTCTTCATTTTATGAAGCCTGAGACCTTACACTTGGCATGGGTCCTGCCAACAGTCAGGTTTGGTCTAATTAAATTAAACCTCCCAGGACAGGAGCACACAGACATGTCCGGAGGGTCATCTGATAGTGGTTACAAATCTTGTCAAATTAAGCATCAAAGTTAACCATTAAAAGTACAATCCTTAACATCTTGGCACATAAACACATATTTAATTCAAAACATTCCATCCAAACATCTAAATTTTCATGTTTATTTCATAGTACAATAATATATTTAGCCAGCCTCTAAAAGACCTCAAAATTAATCATTCTATCATTTATTTAAAATGTTAGTAAGTAGTTTCTTTTGGGAGACAAACAATCTCTTAGGATCTAAAATGATCCAAAATACAATTTACATGTAATAATAAATGGTAGCACAGAATAAACTTTATAGTTTCAAAAGAGAGGAACATTGAGAAGCTGATGGACAAAGGGTCAAAAGTAGATTAAACTCAGCAAGTCACAGACAAAATCTTTCCAATTAGGCACATTGTTGTAGACATATCACAGCAACATGAGATAGGTTGGTCACATTGAATCTACAATTAAATGAAAAGAATGGATACTGGTGAAACATTCATTCATTCCTTTTTATTCCAAGAGAGAACCCAGCCTACATCATGAGCTGCCTATATTCAAAGTTGGTTTTGCCTTCTCACTAAAGTTTTTAAGAAAATACCCTAACAGACAAGCTAAGAATTTTTTCTTATAATTGATTCTAAAGCCTGTCAAGTTGACAATCAAGATTAATCATTATGGAAAAGATGTTTTCTACAAAAATACTGTACAGTATACAGTAAACAATAATATATTGTATGCTCGAAAACTTTTGAAGGAATACCTGATAGATGTTATTGTAACAGAAAATTATTAGGATAAACAATGAGGATTTATGTATCACTTTACTTTAATTACAGCACACACATATATAAAAATATTCCACAGTCTACCAAGATGGCTTTAAAATTAAACTGTTTTAAAAGATTTATTTGTTTTTATTTCAGATATATTTATCTATCTGTATCTATCTATCTATCTATCTATCTATCTATCTATCTATCTAATGTTGCAGTTGTCAATTAACCTGGTGGCAGCTGGATGTTCTTAGCTACCAGCCCTGATAGACGTACATGCACACACATGCACACACACACACACACACACACACACACACACACAAACACAGCATTCTATTTTAATAGGTTTTAAACAGTTGAATGATTGGGCCTCTCCAAAACCTCCATGTGGCTAACATCTCACCTCTGATATTCCTGAGTTATTACTTACTAAACTTTATATTCCACAGTTGTTGCCCTAGATCCAGTCAGGGAGTCCCCTGGAACCGCTCTTCTCTGTCTCTTCATGATTGTTATGCTCTCTCTTCTGTAGCTCTCAGGCCTGGCAGCTCCTTTCCTGGCTGGCATGGTCCCTGGGTCTACTCTCTTGGTCCCTTTGCCCTTGAATCCTAAAGTCCTTCCTCTGTCTCTGTGTCCAGCCATTGGCCACCCACAACTTTATTTACCACTCAAAGCCAATTTGGGGGAGGGACGCTCAACATCTTCCATGTAGATTCTCATGCAATTTTTGGAACTCAATTAACATAACACAAACAGATACGGAATCCTCAATTCATCGTGTGTATCCATGGTGACCAGAAAATGCAGAGAAGGGCATTATATCTCATATATTTGTCCTGTACACAGAAGGGTGCCACCATGTACTACTGTGAACTCAAGTACTTTGTATGAAAAGCAAATGCTCTTAACCACTGAGACATCTCTTCAGCTCCAAGTTACTTTTTTAATGAAAAGAGAACCTCAAAACTAAAAATTACTTTTTCTCATTCTATACTCATCTCTCTCATTTAACACATTAAGTTAAAATAAAAATTATATAACTGTAAAATTTACTTCTATAGTATACTGTGTAGTTTTGTTTTTCTGAATGTTTGTTGTTTGTTTGTTTCTTGTAAATTTGATGCAACCTAGAGTAATTGGAGAGGTCAGA
Organism: Hylomyscus alleni; assembly: GCA_019843855.1. Taxonomy (NCBI): domain Eukaryota; kingdom Metazoa; phylum Chordata; class Mammalia; order Rodentia; family Muridae; genus Hylomyscus; species Hylomyscus alleni. The sequence continues at coordinate 34,015 of JADRCC010578080.1, forward strand.
ACCTCAATTGAGATAGTGACTCCATAACATCAGGCTATGGGGAAGCCTGTGGGAATTTTCATGATTCCTAATTGATGTGAAGGATTCAGATGCCTTCCATATAATGTACCCTCCATGGAGAGATAGTCCTGGGTATAGGAAATCTAGGCACCTCTATCTGGGCCATATGGGTATGTCTGTTCCCCTCCCTCACCTCTAGCCTGCCAGATTCCCAGGAAGGATGCAGTAACCAGGGACACAGGTGAGACAACCATCTCAAAACCTAAGCTGGCTTGGACCCCCCACTGAGGCCAGCAGATATGAGAACTATTCCTCCTGCCCAAGCTCCATCATCCTTCAAACCTGCACCTCCACTCAGGGCACATTCATGTGACTGATCTCTTACAACCCACAGCTTGCCTGTGTACCTTCATGAGGGACACAGGAGGTCAGCTATAACCAATGACACAGGAGCCACTCCCCCATTCCTCCCAGGAGAGAGAGTACTGTCTGTCTCGCAGAAGACCTCGTCTACCTCAGATCACAGTGTTCGACTTGCTTCCAAGAAGGTCTGCTCCAGTCAGAGATACCTAGGCCAGTTAACAACAAACATAACCAGATGGACAGAAGCAAGCATAAGAACATAAGTAACAGAAAACAATGCAATTTGGCAACATCAGAACCCAATTCTTCCACCACAGCAAGCCCAGGATACCCTAACACACATGATAAGCAAGGCTCTGATTTAAAATTTTATCTCCTGAAAATTATAGAGGATATTAAGGAGGATTTAAAAAAACATTCCCTTACAGAAATACAGGAAAATGCAGCCAAACAAGTAGAAATCCTTAAAGAAGGAACAAATAAATACAGGAAAATAAATTAAACAGGTTAAAGAATTGAACACAATTGTCCAAACCCTAAAAAGGAAACAGAAAAAATAGAAAAATCACAAAATGGAGGCAACCCCGGAAATGGACAACCTAGCCAAGAAATCAGGAGCTACAGATACAAGCATTACCAACAGAATACAAAAGATAGAGGAGAGAATCATCAGGTGTAGAAGATACCACAGAAGATATTTACATGACACTCAAAGAAAATATAAAGTATAAAAAGCTCCTAGCACAAACATCCAGGAAATTCAGGACACAATGAAAAGACCAAACCTAAAGGTAATAGGAATAGAAGAGGGTGAAGAATCCCAGATCAAAGGGCCAGAAAACATCTTCAACAAAATCATGGAAGAGAGAGTTCCTAACCAAAGGAAGAGATGACAATAAATGGGCCAGAAGCCTACAGAACGCCAAACAGATTGAAGCAGAAAACAAAATCCTCTTATCACATAATAATCAAAACAGTAAATGCACAGAACAAGAAAGAATATGAAAAACTGTAGGGGAAAAGGACCAAGGAACATATAAACGCAGATCTATCAGAATTATACCAGACTTCTCAACATAGATGCTAAAACAAGAAAATCCTGGACACATGTCATGCAGACCCTAAGAGAACAAAAATGGCATCCCGTGCTACTATACCCAGAAAAACTCTCAATCACCATAGATGGAGAAACCAAAATATTCCATGGCAACAACAATTTTAAACAGTATTTTTCTAGTAATCCAGCCCTATACAGGATAGTAGAAGGATAACTCTAATAAAAGGTGAGTAACTATACAAAAGAATCATCTTACAACAAACCCAAAAGAAGAGCAAAACACACACACATGCACACGCACACACACAAAACCATGCTCATCAACAAAAATATCAGGAACTAACAATAATTGGTCCTTAATATCTCTCAACATCAATGGACTCAGTTCACCAATAAAAAATGACAGGTTAACAGAGTGGATACCTAAACAGTTTCCAGCATTTTGCTACATATAAGTAATACACCTCAGTGATAAATATTGACACTATGTCCGAGTAAAGGGCTGGGAAACGTTTTTCCAAGGAAATGGCTCCAAGAAACAAGCTGGAGTAGCCATTCTAATGTTCAATAAAATAGACTTTCAACCAAATGTTATCAACGAGATGAGGAAGGACACTTCATATACATCAAATTAAAAATCCACCAAGAGGAAGTTTCATTTCTGAACATCTAAGCTTCAAAATACAAGGACATCCACATTCATAAAAGAAACGTTACTAAGCCACAAAACACACATTGAATTTCACACATTAATAGTGGAAGACTTCAACACTCTACTCTCACCAGAAGACAAGTCATTGAAATAGAAACTAATCAGAGATACAGTGAAACTAATAGAGTTTTTGAACCAAATGGACTTAACAGATGTCTACAGATCATTTTACCCCATACAAAAAAAATATACATTCTTCTCAGCACTTCAAAGAACTTTTTCTAAAATAGATCTTGTATAGGACACAAAAGAAGCCTCAACAGATAAAAGACAAAATAATACCATCCATTCTATCAGATCGCAAAGGACTAAAACTGAACTTCAACAATGAAAACAACAATAATAACAAACAAAACAACAAACAACAAAACAACAACAAAACCAGGAAGCCCTCATACTCATGGAAACTGAAAAACTCTCTATTTAATGATACCTTGATCAGGAAAGAAATGAAAAAGGAAGTTAAAGACTTCCTGAATGTCTTCATTTAATGAAAATGAAGAAATAACATAACAAAACTTAACAGACACAATGAAAGCAAAGTTAAGAGGAAAATTCATAGCATTAAGTGACATCATAAAGAAATTGGAGAGATTCTATACTAAGAACTGAATGGCACACCTTTAAGAAGCTCTAGAACCAAAAGAAGCAAACCAACCAAAGAGGAGGAGAAATGAAAACAATATAAAGATTCAGCAAAACCAAGAGTTTCTTCTTTCAGAATATCAACAATATAGATAAACCCTTACCCAAACTAATAAAGAAAATAGTATCCAAATCAGAAACAAAAAGGTAGACATAGCAACCAAAAGTGAAGAAATTTTTAGAAAACATCATATCTAACTAGAAAAGCCTATATGCAACAAAACTAAAATATCAGGATGAAATGGACAGTTTTCTTGAAAGATACCATGCAGTATATTTACATCAAGGTCAAATAAACTATCTGTGCACTCCCATAACCACTAAGGAAATAGAAACAATCATACAAAATCCTTCCAACCAAATGAAAAAAACTAAAGCCTAGGAGGAGATGGTTTTAGTGCAGACCTTCAAAGAATAGCTAATACCAATACCCCTCGTAGTACGCAAGAAAATATAAGCATTATAAAAAGCCATAGTTACTTTGATATCTAAACTTCACAAAGAACCAATAAAGAAAGAGAACTTCACCAATTTCACTTATCAATATCGATGGAAAACACTCAGTAAAATTCTTGGAAACAGAATTCAAGAGCACATCAAAACCAACATTTACCACACTCAAAGTGGCTTCATCTCAGGGATGCAGGAGTAGTTCAATATATCAAAATTGGTCAATGGAATCTACTATATAAATAATCTCAAAGAAAAATGTCCCATGATCATGTCATTAGATGCTGATAAATTCTTTGACAAAATGCTATATTTGCTTCATGTTATAAGACTAGGAGAGATCAAGTATTGATGGCACATACCTAAACATCATATAAACAATATACAGCAAACAAATATCCAATATCAAATTAAATTGAAAGAAACTAGAAGCAATCCCACTAAAACTCAAAGTCATAGGCACAAGAAAACATTCCCTGAACAGAGCACAAGTGGTTCTAACTCTAAGATCAGCAATTGGACCTCATGAAAATGAAAAGCTTCTGTAAGAGAAAGAAAACTGTCAATAAGACAAAATGGCAACTTACAGATTGGCAAAATAATCTTCAAGAAACCTACATTAGATAGAGGGATATTATCCAAAATATGTAAAGAAATTAAGAAGTTAACCTCCAAAACAACAAATAACCCAAATAAAAAAATGGATGCAGAGCTAAACAGAGAATTCTTAACAGAATAAACATGAATGACCAAGGAACACTTAAAGAAATGTTCAACATCCTTAGTTATCAGGGGAATGATAATCAAAATGACCCTGTGATTCCAGGTTATACCAATCTGAATGGCTAAGATCAAAATCTCAATTGACAACACATATTGGTGTGGATGTAGATAAAAAGAAACACTCCTCCATTGATGGTGGGATGGCCAACTGGTACAACTACTGTGGAAATCAATCCAGTGGTTCCTCAAAAAATTGGAAATAATTTTACCTGAAGACCCAGCTATACCACTCCTGAGCATATAACCAAAAGATGTTCTACCATACCACAAGTACAGATGCTCTACTATGTTCATATGAGCCTTTTGTAATAGCCAGAAGCTGGAAACAACCCAGATGTCCCTCAAATGAAAAATGGATATAGAAAATGTGATCCATTTACACAATGGAATGCAATTCAGCTGCTAAAAACAAGGATATCATGAATTTTGCTAGAGAATGGATGGAACCAGAAAATATCATCCTGAGGAAGGTAACCCAGACCTAAAAAAGATATGCATGGTATGTATTTACTGAAAAGTGGATATTAGTCATGAATTAAAGAATACCTAAATAATAATAAAGGGAAATAGAATAAGATAAAGCAAATGCAAATAAATCCCAATAGAATGAGCAATCAAAAAGAAGAAAAAGCAAAAGAAAAAAAAACACAAGAAGTGCATATATACAAGGGAATACACATGTTCATGCAACACAGGAATCCCATAAATACATGACAGAAAATCATAATATATAAACATAGAACTTAGAAAGTTAAAAAAGAAAAAGAAAAAGAACAAAAAACCTGGCAATACATTATTTCACAATTTGGTAGATGACTATTTTCTAAGAAGATATAGAAAGTGTGACCATGGGAGGAAATATGGGGAAGATTTCAGAAGAGTTAAGATTAGAAAGTCTATTTTTAATAAAGGAAAAATAAAAAGTAAAAATAAATAAAAACAAATGTTTTTTTTTTTTTTTTAAAGAATACCCATGATACAACTCACAGAAAAGAAAGAAGGCACAAGTGAGGATGATTCAGTCTCATTTTCAAGGGGGAATAAAATGATCTCAGGAGACAAAGGGAGTGAGGCACAAAGTAGGAGAGGTAAGGGGAGGGGGAGAGGGGAGACAGGAGAGAAGCCTAGAGGGCCAGGAAAATGAATGGAAATATGAAGCTTCTGGGGTTGAAGTTAGCGGGGGTGGGTGGGTAAGACCCTTTAGAAAGTCCCAGAAACCTGGAATGTGAGAGACTCCCAGGACTCAATGGCTGACACCTTAGCTGAAATGCCCAAGAGTGGGAAGAGTGAAGCTGAAAAGACCATCTTGAGTAGGCAGATAGGACCTCAAGTGAAGGGAGGGAGTTACCAACCCACTGTCAAAATTTCTGACCCAGAATTGTTCCTGTCTAAAAGAAATGCAGGGACAAAAATGGAGAAGAGACTAAAAGAAAGGACGTTCAGTGACTGGCCCAACTTGGAATCTATCTCATGGGTGGACACCAAAGCCTGTCTCTATTAGTGATGCTATGTTGTGCTTACAGACAGAAGCCTAGCATGGCTGTACTCTGAGAAGCTTCCCCCCTCAGAGCTTCCAAAGACTCAGCCACCAACCAAAGAGTATGTGCAGAGATGGTCCAAGAGCCTGGTGCACATATAGGAGAGGACTGCCTTTTCTAGCCTCAGCTGAAATGGATGTGCCTAATACTGTAGAGACTTGAGACCCAAGGGAAGGGGAATGCTAGAGGTGTGGGAGGAGTAGAGGAAGCATCCTCTCAGAGACAAGGGGAATATGGAATTGAGATGAAGAACTGTAGGAAGGGGAAAAGGACGGGGGAACGTGTGGAATGTAAATTAATAAAATAATTTAAAAAGAAATCCAGATGGGTAAGTATTAGAGCAAGAGAGAAAGTGAAATTCCTCAATGTCTTCTGCTTCAGTTTATGGCTTCAGGTTCCTGCCCTGAGTTTTCTCAGTGAACGATTGTGAAGTGAAACTATAATCTGATACAAACATTTCTCTCCAGAACTTGCTTTGCCCGTGATGTTTTATCACAGGAATATAAACCCTCAGACACATGCATATCAAAGAATAGAGAACAGTACAAAGCACTTTTTCTTCAGAATGAAATGCCATAATTTGTTTGAAGAATAGCAAGACCCCTGTCCAGCAGCAGAGAGCATTCCTTAGTGAGTACCTAGCAAAGCTTCAGGTACAAATGTTGGGAAAGACACACCTCCTCATCACACTCATTGCCTCCAACTTTACCTGAAGAAAGTTACGTCTTTAGTATTCTGTATTTCTATAGTCAGTTTAGACAATCTGGAATATGCTCATCAGCAGGGACTAAATTGCACTACCAGTAAAGGTGTATAGTCCAGTCTTAGGGATTTGAGGGTGTTGTCACACACACTGAGCAAGCACAGGCTCAAGAGGGTAGGCTTGATTTCCAAGGGTGTTAAAAGTAAGTCCTTGAATGCAGCCTACTTTGTGTCTGATTCTTTCTACATAGAAGCACAAGGAGAAGGCACAGGCACAAGTATTGCATGCATATAATATTTATCCATGAGTAGTTTCATTTTGCTTGGGTAATATAACTCTTTCCCTCTTCCCATTTCTCCTAAGAGTTACCATGAGAAAACTTCTAAAGGAAAAGCCTAGGTAGGATGGATGATCTCTGCCATCAGTTACCAAGTAACTCTAAATTACAGCTATTTAAATTCTTGAGACCACATTCCTACCTGATTCTAAAGTACATCTTCGGAGTCCCTATTTAACTGGTACACAAAAGAAGCTGACTTTTTAAACCTTGCCAAAGTATGAATTACTAGAATTTTCATCCAAGTATATCAGCAGCAAAGACTAAATCAATCTCCCTTTGTAAAGTTCTATTCTCTGAAAGATCCTTTATCTCTCCAGTTCTTCCTCTTGTCTCGATAAAAGGATTTGATTATTGAAATATATATAACTCTCAACAGCTTATGACCCATCTTATGAATAATCTTGTGTTTTTCAGCAAATTATTGCATTTTATTTGTACAAAGTTCATAGATATGTAATTTTGTTTTGTTTTTTTATTAATTCTGAAGGCTTTTAACCTCTGTATATAAATGTTTTATTATTTAAATAGTTGGAAAATATGTGCCAGTTCTATAACATTTAGACATTATAGTATTCTTCCTACTGGCTGTTCTTGTTCCACTTTTGAAGTAAAGGAGAGATTGAATGAAAACAGTGGAAATGTGAGATTCAGAGGATGGAAACCAAATACACAAATGGCTATACTGCCTACATGGGCAAGCAGTTTTTAGGCAGACAGACAGGCAGGCAGGCAGGCAGGGAGACAGACAGATTTCTGATCTTTCAAAAGACTAAAAATTGTATTGCTAAGTACTGAATTTAATGTACAGCCACATATGTAGCATAGGATGGCCTTGTGAGACATCAATGAGAGGAGAGGCCCTTGATCTCATGAAGGCTTGATGCCCCAGTATAGGGGAATGCCAGGACAAGGAAGCAGGAGAGGGTAGGTTAGTGAGCAGGGAGATGGGGAATGGAATAGGAGGTGTGTTCAGAAGGGATAAAATTTGCAATGTAAATAAAGAAAACATCTTATTAAAAGAAAGAAAAGAAAAAAGATGGATGTTATAAATAGATCAATAGGATACCAGTATGAGTATTACGGAATCATCTCTCTTACCCATGAATATGGAAAGGGTTCTAACTTTAGCAACTTCTATTTCACACAGGCACAGGTACACAGACACATACACACAGACACAAACACACAGACACACACATGTGCACATACACACACACTCACACATACACACACACACACAGTTCATACATGCGTATAGTTTATTCTCTAAGAATATATTATCTCAAAGATTCTCCTTCACAGTACACTGCACATTTTGTATTTAGATGAAATTCTCAACTCTTTGAGGGAAATGGAAATCCCAGTTAAGTATAGCTTTCTAAAGTCATTATTACTTTCTTCCCTTTTTTTCAGGTAATATGTGGAACATTAAATTATCCTTTTTCTTAGCTTACTTTATAGGGTACAATTATATTAAATGATTTTATATAAAATGCAGGATCAAATATTCATTTTAAAAACCAACTGTAAACAAATATGAGAATATGTGAAGCTTACATATAAGTGTTTTGAAATAAGTATCAGTGAATAGGATGGCTCATAGAATCAAATCCCCACCTTAAATAGAGGACACAGGCTACATAAGGGGCAAATGTGTACTGGCTCATCATTTTTTCTTGCCATCAGTGGCATAAAGTATTAAAATATAAAAAGACATATTCTCCATTTCTGTCACTTAGACACACTTCAACAAATTTGACATGATTGGTTGTTATGGTCATGTCAATCTTTTTTGATTTTTTTTAAATCAAAATAGACACTGACTGAACAAATGTAAGTAGTATGCTGTTGCTTCTTCTTCATGTATATTATATTACTTTATATTATATTACTTATAAGTATTTGTATTCTTTTAATATATATCAGACTTGTAGGAATGAGTACTTTTCCCCTTCTTATCATGTATGTGTGTATGTGGTCTGTATATATTGGTATGAGTATGTATGTGAATGAGTTTCAGGGAGTGAGTGTTAGTGTGAATACAGGTGTGTGAAGATTTGAAGTTGTTGTTGAGACTCTTACTTCCCCATGCTATTCTCTGAAGTATCTCAAACAAACCCAGATCTTGCCAAAACCCTAAAATGCATTCCCAAACTCAGAAGATTATTTTCTCTGGTCATATACATTGCTTGAAGAAATTAACTAGCAGAATCAAACTGTGCAATCTGAATAAATATAATTTTACCCACTTCCAAGTCTTACTTTCACTTCCTAATGTTCTGCTTCACTATAACATTTTTTTTTAGAATTACCCATTCATTTTATAGCTGTTGGATGAAATTGAATACTCTACAAATAGATGAAAAAGAAAACTCATTTTTTCTTAATATATGGTAGATGAAGATTCAGACTAAATAGATTTGGTAAGCAATTGGGAGGTGCAATTATATGACAACCATGATATTAGTATACCTGCAATTATCATACATTGTTATAACACTTGCCAACAGTATTCCAAGAAGTAATGTAACTGAATCTGACTTCACAATTTACAGACTCTGAAAAGAAGAACAGTGAGCCCTTCCCTTAGTTCCATTGTATTTTCCTTTGAGATGTCATCTACATTTTTCCTGTTTTTTCTTTTTCTTTCTAATAATGTGTGGTTCACAATATTATTTCTCTGATTCTAGTTTATAAAATGTGAATAGATGGTATAATTTAGTGGGTACTATATATTAAATGATTTTATACAAAATGTATGATCAAATATTCATTTTTAGAAACAATTGAACACAAATATGAGGGTTTGTGAAGTTCACTTGTAAATATTCTGAAATATGGATAAATCAATAGAAAGTCTCATAGAACCAAATCTACATCTTAAATACACAATGTCTAAGAAACAAATATCTACTCTCTGCTAATATTTTTGTTGCCATCAAAGACAAAAATATTTAAAAAATATAAAGGCATACTCTCCATAATTGTTAGTTAGAATTTTTTCAACATCTTTGCATAATTGATCTTTTGGTCAAATTAAACTTATTCAGTGTTTTAATTCAAATGTTTAAAGATGCTGAACAAGTGTAAGTATTTTGATACCATTTTTACTTAATTATTCAGTTAGACATATAAACATCATATTTCTATAATAAATGTGTCACTAGCACTTTAGATTTATGAGGGAAAATATCAGATATTGCTGCTTAGTGAGACAAAAGATGTGTAGGCTTAGCTTTTCTTTTTAAGTTTCACAGTGAAAATTTCACATATTTTAAAAGTTTTAGTACTAAAAAATTATGGAAACTTTACTAAACAAGCACCTCTTTTTTTGTCTTTGAGATGAAAATGTTAATCTGGCGGCATTTGGAGATACATATAAGCACTTACACTGGAAAAAATGATGAGTTATAGAGACACAGTTTTTGGTCTGGGGAAAAAGCAAAATGGGCCAATTGCCATCTCCTACTATGGTCAATAGTTGCACATATCCACAGAAGTAAAAAGTAGAGCCCAACAGTAGTTGTCCATTCTCAAAACTGTTCAATGCTACTCCTAAATCATTGATTACTACTATTCCTAAATGTCCTTTCTCTTTTAACTTACAAAAGAGAAAATCAGCAATATGTTTTAACTATAATTAAGTGAATAAAAGATTTCAAATAATTTAGATAATATAAAGTATGTTCATTTCCCATCTTTATTTTTCTTATCAAAAGTCTTTATTCTTGATAATTCATTGTATATACACAATAAAACATGTACATGTACACGTCATTTCTCTCTTACAGCATCCTAGTAAGCTCCTCAACATATCACCCTTCCAACTTCATGTCCCTGTTTTGGTAGATACCCCAACACATTGTGCTGATAATTTCATTTAAAATCCTATGTCCCCAACTCCAACCCTTACCCAACCAGACATCTCCACTCTCTGGGCCTCAAGTCTCTTGAGGGTTAGTTTTCTGCTGTATGTATGTTGGAGGCCTCATATCAGCTGGTATATGCTGCCTAGTTGGTAGCTCAGTGTCTGAGAGATCTCAGGGGTTCAGAACAGTTGAGACTGCTGGTCTTCCCATGGGCCACCCTCCTTTATTTCCAGCTTTTCTGTGATTCCATTTCAGGGGTCCCCTGCTTCTGTCCATTGATTGAGTGATAGTTTCTGCATTTGACTCTTTCAGGTGCTTATTGGGCCACTCAGAGGACAGCCATGATAGTCTCCTGTCTGCAACCACATCACAGCATCAATAACAGTCTCAGGGCCCCAAGCCCCCCAGAGCTGGACCCCAACTTAGACCTGTTACTGGACCTTCTTTCTCTCATGATCTCCATTTTTGTCCCTGCAGTTCCTTCAGACAGGAACAATTCTGGGTCAGAGCTTTTGACTGTGGGAAGGAAACTCCATCCCTCCACTTGATATCCTTCCCCCTTCTCCACTTACAGCACTGCCTCCAAGGTCCCTCCCTTTGTGTCCTAAGAGTCTCTGACCTCTCAGGTCTCTACACAGGTTACTTTTATCCAAACTCTTTTATTTATTTATATTTTTTGGAGTCCTTGAATAGTTTGTCTTTTTTTAACATTCATTTTTACTAGATATTTTCTTTATTTACATGTCATAAGATATCTCCTTTCCCAGTTTCGCCTCCGGAAAAAAAAAAATTAAAAAAAAAAAATTCCTTCCCTCCCTCCTCCTGCTCACTACCTCACACCAGTCAGAATGGCTAGAATAAAATCTCAGGTGACAGCAGATGCTAGAGAGTTTGTGGAAAAAGAGGAACACTCCTTCATTCCTGGTGGGAGTGAAAGCTGGTACAACCACTCTGGAAATCAGTTTGACAGTTCTTCCAGAAATTAGACATAGTACTACCAGCTATTACCACTCCTGGGCATATACCCAGAAGAATGTCTTCTTTTTTTAATTAATTGTTTTATTTATTTATATTTCAAATGTTATCCCACTGCCCAAATTTCCCTCAACAAATACCCAACCCACTCCATCCTCTTTTTTGCCTGTAAGAGGGTGCTTTCTCACCCATTCATCCATTTCCACCTAACCCCTCTAGCTTCCAACTTTACTGAGACAACAAACCTCCACCGGACTAAGAGACTGTGCTCCCATTGATAAGGAAGTCCTCTGCTACATATGTAGCTGTAGCCATGGACCTACTCATTTATACTCTTTGGTTAGTGGTTAAGTCCCTGGGAGTTCTGAGGGATCCATTTAGTTGATGGAGTTACAATCCCTTTCAGGTCCTTCAGTCCTTCCCCAAACTCTTCTTTTGGGGTCCCCAGGCTCTGTCCAATAGGTGGTTGTGAGTATCTGCATCTGTCTTTGTCAGGTGCTGGCATAACCTCTCAGTAAACAGCTATCCCAGGCTCCTGTCTGCAAGCACTTCTTGACATCAGTAAGAATGCTGGGATCTGGTGTCTGTGGATGGAATGGATCCCAAGATAGGACAGTCTCTAGATGGCCTTTCCTTCAGTCTTTGTTTCATTTTTTTTTTTTTTTGTTCCTGAATTTTCTTTTTTTATTAGACATTTTCTTTATTTGCATGTCATATGATTTCTCCTTTCCCAGTTTCCCCTCAAAAAAAAAAAAAAAAAAGACCAAAAAAATACCCAAAAAACAACAAGAACAAACCCCTGTTGCCTTCCCCTCCCCCTACTTGCAACCCCATCCTCTCCCACTTATTAGCCCTGGAATTCCCCTACACTGGGGCACAGAACCTTTGCAGGGCCAAGGGCCTCTCCTCCCATTGATGCTAGACTTTGCAATCCTCTACTCTGAATTTTCTTTAGACAGAAATCATTCTGGGTTAAAGATTTTAAGATGGATGGATGACCCCATCCCTCAACTGGGGGCCATGTCTATCTAATGAAGGTTGTCTCTTCAGGTTCTCTCTCCCCTCTGTTTGAGTAATTAGGCTAATATCATCCCCATCGGGTCCTGGGAGCCTCTTGTATCCTTGGTGTATGAAACTTTTTAAGGATTCCCCCCTGTTCTCCACCCTGCACTGCTACAAACTTTATCTATCTATCTATCTATCTATCTATCTATCTATCTATCTATCTATCTATCTATCTATCTATCTGTTTATTTGATATTTTCTTTATTTACATTTTTCAAGAGGTCCTGAGTTCAATTCGCAGCAACCACATGGTGGTTTATCACTATCTATCTATTTATTTTAATTTAAATTATTTTATGTATTTACATTCCAGTCATTGCCCCCTTTCCATTCCTCTTCCCCCTTGCCTCTGAGAGTGTGCTCCCTTCCTGTTGGCTCCCTCCCCCGCCTCAGCTCTGCCAGGGACTCTGATGGCCTGTACCTAGAGTTGGCCACCTGCCAGGGCTAACAATGGCCCACTACACTGATGTTTAGCCTTTGAAAGAGGAATTGCCTGGAAGTCAAGCTGAGTGGCAAACTGCCTACCTGCCTGGGAACTTGCCTACTTGCAAACATGCCTAACTGCCTAGAGACCTTGAGTTTCTGGAGACCTTGGTGTCTGAGGTCTGTTTAAGTTATGCAAATATCTTGTACCTAGAGATTAGGTTCGGTTCTTACCTGTGCATATATATGTTCAAAATATTCCCAAGTAAATTGAAGACTTGAGAAGCTACTTGGCCTCCATTTCCTTTGTCCCTTGATCCTTCTTATTTTCCAGGTCCCTGTTTCAAACCTCCACCTGAAAGAGAACCCAGACCCGTGGAGCTGAGGGTCTACTCCACTCACCTTCCCACCAGGCATCCCCCAGGTTATGTTTTGAAATTAGTTTCCTAACAAGTGGGCCCAGACTAAACTTTTTTCTACATCATTAGTTTTGGTTAAGCCACCCAACCTATCCATGTCTCTACCATTACCATATTCATATCCATATTTAATGTTTTAAGCCTCAATGTATTCCTTGTCTACCATATCTTTGTATTCTATTATCCTTTTAATTAAATTTTTAATTGATTTTAAATATTAAAACTAATGCTGTAAAAAAAATGTTTTGTATAGGCCCACTAGTTAGGAAGCTTCTTTTGCTGCACAGAGTTTTTTACTTTCATATGATCCAGTTTCATTACCCTTAATAGTATTTTCTGAGTTAATTAAGTCTTATTTGAAAATTCTTTCCTGTGCCTGTAAGTTATTTGTCAGGACTGGGTATGCCTGTACTAGATAGATGTGTATGTGTTTACAATTGTAATGTCCTCATGATGGTTCATTGATGGCTATTTATCTTTTCTAGTTTTGGTTTCAAGTTGATTTTGTCAGATAGTAGAATAGCTATGTCTCCATTGCCTTGCTTTGACTACATTTTTCTCATTCTTCAACTCTAAGGTATCATTTATGACCATCTTTGGTCATAAAGCATGTTCCCGAAAGGGAAAACTTGAATCATGTTTTCTAAGAAAGGAAGCAATACTTGAATCATGTTTTCTAAGAAAGGAAGCAATACTTGAATCATGTTTTCTAATCTAGCCCAAAAGTTTGTTTCTCATTATTAACAAATCAAGGCCATTAATTTTCAGTTATTGAGATGAGTATTGATTTCTGTCATTTAGTTAACTCTATGTTGTTTTATTAGACCTCTTTTGATCCATTTTCCTAGTACTGTTCATTTATCCTCTGTGGAGTTGTCGATGTGTTTATTTTTCTCTTCAATTACATTTTTTTCTGGTATCTTCTCTAGGATAGGCTTAAAGCTGCCATCCATTGTACTAGCTCTGACTCTCAGACTCTTCTGTACTTAGGTGAGGAGCATAAGAAAAACACACAAGGCATATACTCCAAAACAATATGTGCACACCCAAGTGTCAGGCAGTTGGTTAAGTTCTGGAATTTATATATGACATGCTGTCAAATTCGCAGATGGAGTCATCTTCCTTGGTGATATGTACACATAAGTGAATCAGGCAAGAAAGAAATTTCCAAATTATTTTAAAGATCATCTCCTTTGGTATCACAGACCAAAAGTATAATGCTACTTACTTCTAACTTTCTCCTTAGCACATATGAAAAGAAAGTCATATTTATGTGTTAAAACAACAGACAAGCTGAGTAGATTTTTTTTTCACCAAAATCTAATGGAATGCCTTCCTCCCTGACACATCAAATAAAGAGAGAGAGAGAGAGAGAGAGAGAGAGAGAGAGAGAGAGAGAGAGAGAGAAATACAATGAAATAATATCTATCTTAATATATATGTATATATAATATATATATGTATAATACATATATATGTATACATATATATACACACACACATATTTGTTTCATTTATTTACTTGCCAAATGTTGCTCCCCCCTTTCCCAGTCCCACCTCCAAGACTTCTTCATCCTATTCCCCCTCCACTTTAATCTGAGAGGTTGCACCTCATGCCTACCTGCCCACACCTCTTTCCCACCCACACTCCCAGCTCAGCCTCCCATATATCACCCTTCCCTGGAGCATAAAATCACTACATCATTAGGCACATTCTCTGCCACTGAGGCCAGACATTGACTAGCCAACATTTGCTCTTTGGTTGGTAGCTTAGTTTCTGTGCGCTCCCAGGAATCCAGGTTAGTTACCATTGTAGTTATTCCTATGGGGATGTAATCCCCTTCAAATTTTTCAGTCATTCCCCTAACACTCCCATAGTTGCCAGGAGCCATGGCCTTAACCATGGCCTTGTGGAAATTTACTAGCTTACACATACAACCCTGAGAGAACTTGTGTGGGTGTTTGTGGAAATTTATTAGCTTACACATACAGCCCTGAGAAAACTTCTGTAGTCTAACAGTAAGAATATTTGTGGGTGTGGAAGACACTGTTACCTCTGGTTCCAGAGACTGATGATTGCCACCTGACCTTCAGAAAGCCCCTGTGGCTCTTCCCTATCTTTGAAGGCTCCTCTTGTTTATGCTTATATTACCATCCCTAACGTAAAGTTTTCAGAGTTTGATCAGACACCTGTCTTGTTCTCATTCTTCGTGTCTCTTGTCCCTCCTCAGTCTCTCTCCCCTGCCCTAGGTCCCTGCTGAACTCCCTACAGGTCGAGACACATAGTGGTCCCTGACCACAGTCCAATTTTTTGGCTGTATCTATACCTGTCTCATTCAGCTGCTGGTAGACCCTTTCAGAGGACAGCCATGATAAGCTCCTGTGCGTAAGTACAACAGGGTATCAGCAATAGCTTAAGAGTTTGGTGCCTGCCCATGGGATAGATGCCAAGTTGGGCCAGTTACTGAATGGCTTTTCCGTCAATCTCTGTTTTATTTTTGTCCCTGTATTTCTTTTAGTCAGGAACAATTCTGGGTCAAAATATTGAAGGTAGGTTGGTTAGCCCATCCCTCCACTGGGG
>JADRCC010578081.1:0-16156 GCA_019843855.1 Hylomyscus alleni
GCCTAGTGGTGGACTCCTTGCTTAGTACACAAGGCCCTGGGCCTAGGACCTAGCAATGAAAAGAAAATTGGCTTATTTAAAAAGAAAATTGGGCATGATGGTACATGCTTTTAATTCCAGAACTCAGGAGGCAGAGGCAGGCAGCTCTCTGTAAGTTCAAAGCCAACCCTGGTCTACATAGCAAGTTCCAGGACAGTCAGGGCTACATAGAGAGACCCTGTCTCAATCAGGAAAAGAAAGAAAATTGGCAAGGGCAAATAATTTTGAAATATGCAAAGACTGGTGACAGAATAAATGGAGTATGTTGAGTTTGTATATAGCAGTTACAAATAAAGGAATCAGGTGCACAAATGTATTCAGACAAAATTCATAAATACATGGTAAGAGCTTTCAGTATGGTACCACTTTAAGGCTCAAATTATTGCAACAAATTACTATAATTTTGCTTTGGAAGATAAACAAAAGTAAAATATAAAGAATACAAAGAGACACTAAACTCAACCTCATTTTAACCTGGTGGGGCCAGTGTGGACAGAGAGGGATTTTCTTTTTTCTTTTTTCTTTTTTTTTTTTTTGGCTTTTCAAGACAGGTTTTCTCTGTAGCCCCGGCTGTCCTGGAACTCACTCTGTAGACCCAGAGAGGGATTTTCAATAGTGTCTAAAATGTTTTGTTTTTTTTTAATTGGTTAGAGATATGTATCAGATGATCTTTTACCACTTTTAACTTTATCTCAAATATTTAATAAGTGTGTGTAAAATTTTTAAAGAGGATTGCACTTACTTTATACTAAAAAAAGTGTAAGTGTATAAATGAGGCTTGAGGTAAAAGGAAAAATATTTCAGGCAAAGTAATATCTAATGGGGCAGGAGAGATAGTTCAGTGGTTAAGAGCACTGTCTTCTCTTCCAGAAGACTCAGGTTCAATTCCAGCACCCGCATGGTGGTTCACATATCTGTGACTCCAGTTCTAGGAGTTCTGATCCCGTCTTCTGGTTTTCTTGGGCACTGTACCCATATGCTACACAGACATGCATGCAGACAAAACATCCACACACATGAATAAAATTAATTTTAAAAAACTTTAAAAATATAACCAATGTCTGTTCCACTTACTATAAATTTAGTTATTTCCAGAACCATCTTTTCTCCAGCCTTTTGGTTTCCCTAAAAGAGGAGAGAGAGAAAGAGAAAGAGAGAGAGAGAGAGAGAGACAGACAGACAGACAGAAAGCGAGTCAGACAGGAGGAGTGGAGGTGAAAGATGGGGATGAGGTATGGCACAGAGCACAAGCACTGGGGAACCTGGGCAAAAGTTTGAGGCCAACCTGACTACATAAAAGAATAAAATAGGCTGGGCAGGATGCTGCACCTGTAATCCTAGCAGAAGCAAGATCATCAGGAGTTCAAGATCAGCTTCAGTTCCACAGCAGTTCTGAGGTCAGCCTATTTTAACCAACAAACAAGCAAGCAAAAGGAGAGAACAAAACAAGTTTCTTTTGATCATCATTTATATGACCACATGCTAGTCAAAATGAGGGCTTTTATTTCTTTTCCAAATCAATGTTGAATACTGAAGCCACATTCCTTTGGGCCGAGTGAGGTTTCAAATTCTCGTCTTTGCTCTATCATCAAGTTCCCTTCTTGCCAAGTGGAATGGGATTCTCTAACTTAAAGTAAGTGAGACATTATTCTCTTTCTATGTGAAATTATTTTTATCTATTTTAGGCCTTGAATCTTATTAATCTTTTTCAAGAGTGAAATGGATACTGCCCCTCAAAAAGAGATTTTTTTTCTCTTTTCTAAATGTACAGATTAACAGACAGAAATTATTAATCCCACCAGGCAAGCATAAGACCATTACCACAGTTTTTGAGCCAATTTGAAGCAAGCTTTATTAAGTACTGGCCAGGATGACAGGCACTGGCCTGGTCCATACCAGGATTCCCAGAGAATGGCTGAAAATTATATTAGTCAAAGGCAAAACCCACAAGGCTACGTACTTCACACCTTCATCCGACTGGGGGCAAGCACACACCTGACGCACTTCCTGCCTATCCCCCTACATGTGTTCAAGCACATCCTGTGCACTTGGGGCAATCAGCCCTGTTTACAGAAGTGAAAATAAGTGGCTTGTTATCTTACATGAACAACAACCCCCAGCATTCCAGGAAGTTACTTTTCCTTGGGCAAGTGGGGTGTATAGGTTAGAGGCATTCCTGTTTTATAGATCTCTTAAACACAGTAATTAAAACTTAAGACATGGGGCTCAGTGGGTAAGAGCACTGACTGCTCTTCTGAAGGTCCTGAGTTCGGATCCCAGCAACCACATGGTGGTTCACAACCACCCACAATGAGATCTGACATGATGCCCTCTTCTGGTGTGTCTGAAGACAGCTACAATGAATTATGCTGCAAGTAGGGCCCAGAGTGAGCGGGCCGGAGCGAGTGGGGCTGGCAGAGGTCCTGAGTTCAATTCCCAGCAGTCACACACATGGTGGCTCACAGCCATCTGTACAGTGTACTCATATACATAAAATAAATAAAATAAATCTTAAAAAAAAAAAAAACCTTAAGACATTACTTTATCTCTCACAAAATGAAAATGTCTAGCTGAATGGTGGATGCCTTTCCATCTGTGAGCCTTGCACATTTCACAGAACATTGCATATCATGGATGAAGATGCCAAAGAAGTACTTACCATTCCTCCCCTGAGAGAAAATGACATGTCCCTCTCTCCAAACCCTAAGTGAATGTCTGAAAGAAATTAAAATGAATAAAATAGAGCTCTCGGTCCAAATGGGGAAAGATCTCAAAAACTCAAAGCCAAAGGAAGAGGCCAACTGCAGAGAGATGCATATATTTTTATTTCATTTGCAAAAGATAGAACTGTATGCAAAAACAGTATCATATAGTTAATGGGTTCACACATACATAATAAAACCATAAGAAGAAATAATAAACTCCAAACTCAAGAGAATAATTATATATGGGTACATGGGGATGCAGGGATGCTGAAATTTATATATACAAATATATATATGTATATATATATATATATGGCTTTTATTTCTAATATTTTGTTACTAAAGCTACAGCTGGGTAGATATTCTTTATATTTTTCATCATGATATTTTTACTTATGTGAAATAAATGAGAAGAATAGGTCAAAACTAGCATTTATGTATTCAACATGTTTTATTTAAAATATAAAGAAACTCACAAAAGTCAGGTCTCTGCTTAGGTAAATAAAAAACATAAGACAGAGGAAGAGGTATCAAAACCCAGCTGCCATTTACAAGATGTCAGTAAACGCGCTAGTTTTGCTTAATTTTAACCAAAAATGACAGCAGGCTGTACAAGGAAAAAATAAACAAGGAGAAATTGCAACAGAAAGAGAATTATGCAAGCAGGAGGCAGGATTTCCTAGTAGACTAAAATGACTTTCCTTTTCAGGATTATAAAAAGATGATATCGGACTCATTTGGAAATTGACATATATAGGACACACCATCTTTCTGGGAATGGTGGAGATGACTCTGGAGGCATTGGTGGGGGAGGGGAGGGGAGGGAAGGGAGGCAGCATGGGAGAGTTTAGGATTACCCATCTATCTGAGAATTCTGTGATTGTTCCCTCTGTCCACTCAGCTACTGCTGAGGTAAGTAGGCCAGTGTGGCCTGCATTACCTCATTTGCTGTTCCCGTCAGCATCCTACCGTGCAATGTCCCAGGAATGAAAGATGGTGGTCTCGGGGCTGGCGAGATGGCTCAGTGGGTTAGAGCACTGACTGCTCTTCCGAAGGTCCTGAGTTCGGATCCCAGCAACCACATGGTGGCTCACAACCACCTATAATGAGATCTGACGCCCTCTTCTGGTGCGTCTGAAGACAGCTACAGTGAATTACACTAGAGAGAGCGAGGCCAGAGCTAGCGGGGCTGGCACAAGCGGGGCTGGCAGAGGTCCTGAGTTCAATTCCCAGCAGCCACACACATGATGGCTCACGGCCATCTGAACAGCTACAGTGTACTCATACACATAAAATAAATAAAAAATAAATCTTTAAAAAAAAAAAAAGAAAGAAAGATGGTGGTCTCATCTGGCTGGTCAGGGTAGTCACTCAGGCAGCCCATTCTCTCCAGGCCACTTGAGCTACAATCATCCACAGCCATACCACCCTGACCATGCTTGATCTTGTCTGATCTTGGAAGCTAAGCAGGGTTGAACCTGGTTAGTACTTGGATGGGAGACAGTTGAGATGAAGAACCCAGAGGTTCTTCAATGCCACAAAGCAGGTCATTATAACAGCAAATGACTCTCTCCCCTACCCACCTCTTCCTATTCTTCTTCAGAGGCAAGCACTTGCAACAGGGATTTCCAGTATTTATTTACCTTCATATTTCAAAACAAAATAAACTATGATTTTTTTTTTTTGCAACTTCTCAAGTATAGAAACTATTTGCTGACTTCCTCTCATAAAAGATGAGGACTTACTCCTTGCATTTCTCCTCCCCTTCCCCTGCCCTGACTCAATACATTTTATCAGCATTCTGGTTAACCCTGTGCCCACATTATTAGAACAATGACCTGTTGAGCCAAGCACTGTAATGTTGAGTACTTTGCCAGCCTTTTACATTTTTTTCCTTAGGGCTAGTGCCTGTATTCTACTCACTGAGCTTTCTAAAGTGCTTACTGCTTGTTTCTACTCTCCCTGAATCTCAAACAGCCTCTTACTACGGTTCCCGAATGGTCTAACGTAAGATAATCATTGTCTTTTGGGAACCAAGAGTAAAAAAGTCCTTGAACCACCTGTTCTGCTCCTGTCTGAACCACTTGTCCTCTAGACCTACTTGCACAACTGGTATCTGGGACTTCTCTTGGTCCACACCCAAAAATTCCCTTTGCCTCCCCTCTGTGGGATTTCCTGTTTCCTGATCCTATGCCATAATCCTTCTTGGTTTATTTGCTCATCTAATTGGGACGTAACCGCAGTGGCTTCCCAGGTGAGCTTGTGCGGTGTGAATGCCCTGACTCAGTTTGGGTAGCTATAGGATGCTAGATGGAGAATCAGTACCCAAGACATTCAACTTATAGGGACTTTGGCTCACAGTTTCAGAGACTTCAGTTTAGAGTCAGTTGACTTTGTGGCTTTTGGATGTACGAGAAGATAGGTCATTATGACAGGGAGCATGTGGCAGGGCAAAGCTGCTCAGCTTAGACTAGCCAAGAAGCAAAAACAGAGAAAGGAAGAGCCAGGGTCTCAATAGGCCCTTCAAAAGAGTGTTTTCCCCATCAAACAGCCTCTCTTGCTCTGGTTAGACCCCAACTCCTACTGGTTCCATCACCTCTCAGTGGTACTGTCAGATGGGGATCACACCTTTATACACAAGCCTCTGAGTGACAATTGAGATCCAATCATAACAAGTCCACTTGCGTTTTTCAGAGAGCTCACTCTTCTATTTTGTTCTAGCGTCATTCTGACTGCTGATAAGTGCTGATTTTTCTCCCAGGAAGCTTTGAGGACATTTAACAACAATGACAACAACAACAATTGGTTTGGAGTAATTAGTGCCTTAATGCTGGACTTTGGATTTTGTTCAGTTCATGCTGAGCTCTGCAGGCCCATTCAATGTGCAGTTCTTTTAGTTCTGAGAAATTACTTTGAATAACCATGTGTTTTCACTCCAATTTTAGCTCTGTCGTAATCATATAGGACCACTATCTTATTACGTACAACCAATCACAGCTGACTAAATGTCACTATGTAATATATGCCGATGTTTGGAAATGTTATCTACAAGAATTTTTGCTCCCCTTCTTTTTTTGTAGACATGATCTCACTATGTAGACCAGGTTAGTCTTGAACTCACAGACATCTTTCCTCTTCCTCTTTCTCCTGAGTGTCTGGGATTAAAGACATGTGTCACTATGCTTGATCATATTTTGTCATTTTTTTCAGTTAGATACAAAGGATTGATCCCAGAGCTTAGCACATGCTAGGTAAGTGCCATGCTAACCCCCTTTTTGTCATTTTTATTCACTTAACTAACTACAATCTGCTTCTCCCTGCTAAAAGAGCAAACACAAAGAAACCACAACCACCCTCTATTCTCTTGATTCTGTTACATCTTTTATTAATCCTATGCACGTGTTGCCTTTATTGGAACCTGGTTTCTTTCAGTCTCAAAGATTCAAAGGCTTCAGTCAACTAATTTAAGTCATTCCTAGATGCCTGGAGCTGTGGGTGCTTCCTCAAGAACAGACACAGACTGACAAGACGGGACATGTTGCACACACATTCCAGGAGCACCTAGACTCCTAAAGTGCCCCAGGGGCCCTAGTAAGTCAATAAATAAGGAAACACAGAAGCCTGCAAAGGTTGAGGCATCTCAAGCTCCCAGTTAATTGCATTGTCAAGATTGGAATACAGATTCAACAGCAGCCAAGACAGCCTCAGTAAAAGAGCTCTGAAAACATCACCTGGGCTGAGGCCACAGCTCAGTGTTAGAGCACTCCATCGGCGTTCAGTGTGTGCAAGGCCTTGAACAAAAACGAACAGATAGATGATGCATACATAATCAGAACAAAACAAAAACCTTATATGGAGAGGTAGAAGGGTCTTCCCTATGACCTTGAAATGCCCTTGACCTGGGGTTGGGATTGCAGATTGCCTGGTGTGGGTAAAGATAAATGATGATGTGCTTTAACTAGGAAAAGGACTGAGAATGTGCAAAAGTCCACTTCCCACAGAAGTGGATGGAAAAGCACTGGGTGCCTGGACCTTCTGTGTCTAGCCTGTGGGGCTAATGACCAGGTTCCTCTCCTACTTGCCAACTATGCAAGAGCTGCCAGAACATTCTCTGACTTCAAGAACCAGCCACATTCTGAGGCCTGCCCCAAACACCATCACAGATACCCCCAGGCTTGGATTCTACTGAGAGACTAGTCATTTGATGCAATTGCATGTGGTTTGAAAAACAAACTCCCACTCAAACAGGCTGTACTCAGGGAGACGGCAGTCTCTGTGATCATGTCTCCCAGAACACGGGCCCGCTCTGACCACATGGCTCTTCCACACAGCTGACAGGAGCGTGTGCAATTCCAACATGTAATTTTTGTCTGGGAAGAGCTCCTCTGTCCTTACATGATTTCCCTTAGCCTAGCGATTCCTTGAAAGGATTAGACCTCAACAAGACTCCCCTCAAGGCCAGCTACAGTAATGTCCTTTAGATGTGCTCTGCTGCCCTTTATGATCTCAGACAGCTTTCATACAAAATCTCTCTCTTTATTGTCCAATCAATGTGTCAAAGTATGTAGTAGTAGTAGTAGTAGTAGTATCCCCTCATACCAACTCAGAGTTCTGGATCCCAGAGAAAGGTACCACATAACAACCTGTCCAAATCACATATCAGGGGTTGGTTCTCTGTGCAAACCTTCAGAAGCCCCACTCCCTTCCCCCGCCCCCCAGCCCTGACACAAAGTGACTGTGGGGAACTCCGGATGACTGCCAAGCTGTTCAGCGGGGAGCCACGGTGCCCTAGAAAGGAATTACAAGTCCGAGACAGAGCGATTCTACAGCATTTTTATGGGACTGGATTGGAGAGGGATGGTGATCGGTCAGAGACAGGCAGCAGAACAAGGCAGTCGGGCTTCGAGTTGCAGCAGGCAGGAACGGTTACAGGGTTTTGTGCTGACCATATTATGCCTGCATCCACACTCTAGCTAAAAAGTAGTAATGGCTCAGAAGCAGGCATGGTGGGCAGAAAGAAGTTTTATTTTATCTGTAACATTCCCCGTTCTTAAAAAAGAACATGTAGTCATGCATACTTTCATAATTACGAGTTTTCTTTTTTAAAAAAAAAAAAAATCAAAAGAAAATGGCTTTTGTTGCCGCTTTGAGAACCCTTGCTTTCTAGGCTGTAGTATGGGTGGGGGAGATTCCTAGCATACTGTTTAATTATCTCAAAAGCACAACTGTCCACATCACTCAGGCCGGCCAACATGTGACTGCCACCATTGCAAACCACTGCCTTCCAGGCCCAAGGCACATGGGTCCCTTCAGAGATGCAGGTGATAGACCAGAAATGGCTTGGTGTTAGTCGACTTCTAGTCGCTGTGATAAACCGCCTGAGGTCAACAACATTTAAGCGGCAAAGGTTCGTTCTGGCTCAGGTTTTGAGGGGTTTCAGTGCCCTGAAATAGTCCTTTGGTACCTTTGCTTGGGCTATGGTAGCACATGGCTGAAGAAAACTCTTCCCTTCATGATACCAGGTAGCAAAGAGGGAGACAGGAAGGACCCAGGGTTCCAATGCCCCCTTTAAGGGCACACCCCAAATCACCCAACTCCTCCATTAGGCCTTACATCCTAAAGGCTCTATTATCTCTCAGTACCCTGAGCTAGGGACAAAGCCATCAAACACAGGCCCTTTGGGAGACGTTCAGATCTCAAATTGGAACAAATTTACTCTCAAGTCACCTACACCAGTGGTTGGTTGGGGACGCATTAAGATGAAAAGAAGTGGGTCCCATAGGAGGGACAGCCGAGGACTCGCTCTTGAAACCCAGTTTGGATTTTGACAGGGAAGGGAGGGACAGAGCTAGAGACAGGCACTCTACAAGAAGTAGAGTCTTGAAAGGAAAATGAGGTTATAAGTGAAAAGCAATCGGAAACTAACGACCACAGAGGCTGCTTGCTCACTTCTCATTGCTCTACTCATCCCTGTCACAGAACCCTGTCCTCAGACATGTCCCTCTTACGTCTGCCTCTGTCTCTCCCATCACCAGTCTCTCTGGAGGCATTCTGGCAGGTCACAGTTCAGAGGCGTTCCTCGGGCTGTTTTACTGTTCTTGGTAGTCACAAATATCTGGAGATAGGAGTAAGCATCAAAGGCCACAGAACTAAAGAACTTGTCCAACTGATGAGGAAGGGGCTCAAGGTACCAGTGTTGGCCTTTCTGAAGTCTGACCCAATTCTCCTGGTAAAATAAATTCTAGGGTGAGATCCTAGGTTCTGGTGGTCCCAACAAGCTATGCTCAGCCACTGTCCCAATACTCTAGCTAAGCATGGTTACCAGTAACGAGCAGAGGGAGAAAGCTTGTTTCATGTGTCCACATTGGGAAGAATAATAAACAAAGGGGTCCAGTGGCCTTGTCTTGGTGATACTGATATGAGGCTTAGTCGCAAATGAGAGCAAGGTATACACAACTAAACATAAGAACTTATCAAGGTGTGGTCATTGCCTCTTCCACCATCTTTGACCCTGCTCCAGTATCTCCTGCGTGGTGGTCCAACAAGTTCAGAACTATGTGTCATCTCTTCCTGGAAGACAAGTTCTTCCTACTACTGGCGCCAGCATCTCTGCCTTTCCCTTCCCCCAGCTTGAGGCTTCTGAGGAATTTTTAATTCTTTGTGGTCCACTGTTAATAGTTTGATAGCCAAAGGAAGGAATGTGGGTCTGCATTTCTGCCTCACCACTGGAATGCCAGGATGCCTCCCGGATGCTGCTCAGGGAAGACAGACCCAGTCTAAAAAAGGGGATCCCAGCCAGTGTTTTCCCTGGGTGAGAAACAGTGGGGGCTGGGATGGATGCTATGGTCCTCAAACTCTGGGGTACCCAGACTCTGCTGGGGACCATGAGGAGTTAAGAACTGGGGGGCGGGGGAGGGGAGGTGGTGGTCCGAGGCCCGTGCTGAGACTGGGGTTGGGAAGGAGTCTAGCTTGGCTTCAAGCGAGCACCAAAAGTAGGTTTCCAACGAAGATGCTGCCCTCCATCCTTGGCGATCCTTGATGAAGGAGACTGTCCTTATTTGTCCAAACTGTTTCATTCTGAGGGGAATGTGAATGCATACATCTTACTCAGAGTGAACCAGGGATTCAATACGTTTGCAGGAAGGGATGCCCAGGAAGGGAAACTTACTAGCTAAACACTCGGAGCCTACCTAGATACCTCATTAGCCTGGAGAACGGTAGGTTTTCATGCTACGTGACTGGTTGTCATGGTTCTCTTAGTGGGGTGTCATGGTCACATGCTCAAGGACAGGTAGAGTCTGGCCAGGAGCTGATTCTAATGCCTACCATTCTCAATTATGAGGCTGACTGGGGTTTTGAACCTGCTTCGCCCTTACCAGTTCTTCTGTCTGGTGGCACGGCCCACCTGCCCCACAAAGGAACACACAAATGTCTCTCTTTAGAATATCCTCTCTCCTGTTAAGATCATTGGATTAGTCAGGGTTCTCTAGAGTCACAGAACTTATAGGTAGTCTCTATATAGTAAGGGGATTCGTTGATGACTTACAGTCTGTAGTCCAACTCCCAACAATGGTCAACAGCAGCTGTGAATGAAGTCCAAGGATCTAGCAGTTGCTCAGTCCCACAAGGAAAGCAGGAAAAGGAGAGAGTAAATCTTCCTTCTTCCATTTTCCTTCTGCAGGTCTCCAGCAGAAGGTGTGGCCCAGATTAAAAGTGTGTACTGTCACGCCTTTAATCCCAGATGACATTGAACTCAGAGATCTCCCTATCTTAATCTTCTGGAATTCATAGTTACTATGCCTCAAGATCTCCATGCTAAGATCCAGGTCAGAAACTTGTATCTCTCAGCCTCCAGATTAGGATCACTGGTGAGCCTGGATTGTAGTTCGTTCCAGATATAGTCAAGTTGACAACCAAGAATAGCCACTACAATCATTCCTTGCCCTACCAGGCCCTGTGCCTTCCCCACCCTCACCCGCCTTTTCTCCCTTCTATCCTTCCCTCCCCCCCTTCCCCCTCCCCTGCACCTGTGTGCGCATGCACATGCGCGCGCGCACACACACACACACCTTACACAACAACTGTCAAACAGGGTCACCTGGGTCAGATCAACCCAGGTTAAGTCCCAATTCTGATACCTGCTGGCTTAGGCCTCTGACCTTGAGAAACTTAACCTCTCTGGGTCTCCTTCTCTATTATTGTAATGTGTGGTGATAATATTTACACTACAGCTGCTGGGCAGATTAAAGTGGGTGTGATGCCTGTGAGCTGTCCTGTATAATGCCTGGGACATGGAGGCACTGATGCAGTCCTTCCCTAAAATCTTAGCACTGGTCATTACTCTTCCCAGGCACTGTCTCTCTCCCTTAGTACCTAAGTCAGTCATGCAGTCTGCCTGGAGACGAGGGCTCAGGGTGCGCTGTCCAATCCTGTTCTCTTTCTCAGAGAAGTGCTCCTACCCCATGTTTAGACTCCACAGTAATTCTCAGGGCCTGCTCATCATGCCTCCAGATGGCAGTGCGAAGCCCTCTGTTAGGGCAAGCATTTCTGTCTCCTGGGAAAATTCTAAGACGTGGTCAATGCAAACTACAGCTCTCAGAGCCAAACATAAGTGCCCATAACCCAGGAGCACAGATTCGGGTAGCCTGGAACAATGCGTTCCAGTGTTGAAACAATCACATGAACACTTGTTCGTTTAAGAACAAAGCGGGTCGTAAATCAAGGTATTAACCAAATACACCAAGTGGGACTACAGGTGCCAAGTGGGACCACAGGTGGGTGAGTTACAACAAAGTGGGGGCACCTCTGCTATAGGCCTCAGATGCTGCCTGACGGCATTCTTAGATTTTAAATGGGTGGAATCTAGTCAAAGGGATATGAGGTCAGACATAGGAGTGAACGATGAGTAGCTATTGAATGGACTAATAACAGCCCAAGGTAATTGGACTCTGGATAGGCAGCATTTTTTCTACCCTTACAAATACCTTGTCAATCATTGGGTCTCAAAAAATCTCTAACACAGGTATAGCCCCCCCCCCACTTCCACCCCAATAATACACATACTAAAAAACAAAACAAAACAAGAAAACCCTTCAATTTATAAACCTGAGGATGAGGGGCAGGAATACACATTAAAATAGGTTCCTTAAGTTGATGGTGGTGGGAGGGGGACAGGAGAGTAAGAAGTGGGGAGTGAGAGAAGAGAGATGCTGGTGATGAACAGCTCCCAGATCTTGCTCCAATATATCCATATGGCATCCAGTCCTGCTGGGCCAGGGCTCTTCCTAGGCACTGCCCTGGACCAGCTCAAAGTCCATTGTCTGATGCTCTACAGAGCTCACCCACTGGAACACTAGCACTCCTTCAGTCTGGAGGTTTGCTTCATCCCGGTGCCTCCGAGCATGCCCAGTTCCTGAGGCCAGGCCAGCTCCTCTCCCACCCAGAAGCATTGCAGAAGCTCCCGGGATACCTTCATGCTGACCCGGCTCTCCTCTTTTCAGCAACACAACTCAGTCACCTGATTGTCACAGAGTGACAGTCGCTGTCATCTGCCCCTAAGGACAGGAAAGCATCTTGAGAAAAGGGTCCTTATGGGATTTCGTGAATATCAGAGTGTGTTTAACAGTATCAGATGGTGGAGGTCAATAATCCAATGGGCTCTTCACACAATCAAGAGACACAGTGGAAAACAGAAGTGAGAGGCTGCCACCAGAGGAACCTCTTTTTGTTGTGAAGGGAAGCATCTCTGGAGAGGTCCGCTACATAGTCAAGAGCTTCCAGGAGGTTTAAATTTCACCAAATGGAGCATTCTTGTTACCAGACACACTCAAGTCCATAAATTATGCTAGATTAACCTGGCAGGATTTAGAAGCACCATTGAAACAAATCTCTGGGCATGTCTAGATTAAGTTGGGATGTGACATGGTACATCTAGAGTGGGGTGGTGGGGGAGTGGAATGTACCAAATTTTTTTTTTTACCTTCAAAGTAGAATTTATTTTGTTCCTTTCTTCCTTTTCTTCTTTCTTTTAATATATTAATTTTATTTACAGAAAAATCATAGTTTATCTCTGAATGTATACGCATAGTTAAGATATTTATAAGTATACTTAAAATGTAATAACTCATGGACTTCAATATCTGCCTATGCTGCCGTATAATAAATGATGACCTCTCCAAGAAGTCATCAGTACTGCCAAGAGCGTCTCAGTTAGAGGTGGAATCCCACAAGGCTGTCCACCCTCCATACTAGAGTGTTGTTTGCCTTAATCTTGTACAGGTCTTCTCTAGGTAACTATAGCTGCTGTTGTTATATATAAAATTATATATTATATAATATACAATATATGATATGTATATAATATAATAATAATAAATATATGCATGGAAATAGAGACTTATGGATCTTTTGTGCTCCAGCCCTGTACCAAATTTTTTAAAATGAAAGCTGGTTACGCACAAGTGTTTAATTTGTCACTCTCTGATCTCCGCTTTCTGACTGTGGATACAATGTGTGAACTGCTGAGCAGACACCTTCTGCCTCTGCACTGCCCGGCCATGATGGTCTGTATCCCTGAAAGTAGGAGCCAAACTAAACCCACCCTCATCAAGTTCCTTTTGTCAGATATTTTGATGCAACAGTAAAACAAGCAACTGATTATCGTACAGTCAATTAAAGCTTATCCTGGAGTAGCTTAAAAATAAATGAGACTCAGACTATGGCTACTTTATTTGGCTTTGACAATTACTGGGGGGGGGGGGTAACCCCCAATCTACTTTTCTAACTGCTGGCCTGGCTACCACCCCAGTGGTGTACCCCAATACTTGCTGTTCCTCTTGGCTACATTCTCATAGTACTTCTCTTGTGGCACACTCTGCTCTCTCCTGTCCCTTCTCTCTCCTCTTTCCACCCAACTCAACCAAGTAACTCAAAAACCTGTCTACCTCTAATCCCTCCAGTAATGGAATGTAGCCATTTTTACTTAACCAATAGTTTCAAATTAAGGATCAAGGTTTGCACAACAAAAGCTGGTAAATGTGGGAATTCACTTGTAGGCCTAGACTTTCAGGGATAGAATTGAGCATTACATTACATAGCAACAGACCAAACCTCAACAATCCTCCTTTTTGGTCTAAATTAAAGGTCTCTTTCTCTTATAATAATAAATAACATACAGTAGGAACAATTATGAAACAGTTATGAAAATTATTAGGTAAGAGTTACATTCAAAAGGTCTAGTCTGTTCACATGTGGCAACTCAGGAGAAAGTATTCTCTTAGCTATCCTATCCTAATGAGTTCAAAGTTGTGTATCTAAGTCA
The DNA here is from genome assembly GCA_019843855.1 of Hylomyscus alleni. Lineage (NCBI taxonomy): Eukaryota > Metazoa > Chordata > Mammalia > Rodentia > Muridae > Hylomyscus > Hylomyscus alleni. Next base: position 14,065 of record JADRCC010578081.1, read on the forward strand.
ATTCCTATCCTAATTCTTATTACCACCCTAAAAATATCTTCTTAGACTTAGAAGATCTTAAATACTAAACAACTTAAGCTTATAGTAAGACTATGGTTGTCTAGTCTTCAACCTGACCAGAGACCTGAGAAGAAATAAATATTACCTAAGTATGCACGAAGCACAGAGACACAGCTTCCAAAAATTATAGAAATGTCAGAGGCGGCTGATGCCCTGAACAGTCCTCAATATTTGCTATCACGTTGGAGCACCTATCTTCAGCCTTTTGGCCCAGGATATCTGACAGACCTTTTGTGAAGCGGGAATTATGCAGGACTTGCTTACTCTGCCCTAGGAGAGCTTGACAACCAACTTCCCTGTGTCCATTTGTCCTTTCTGGACAGATTTGCCTGTAGTTGAAGCATGGGCATTTTCTTTGCCCAATGGCTAGCTTGCCATAATTGAAGCAACTCCATATGGAGGTTTTGGAAGACCATCTATCTACTCATAGCATATCTGATCAAGCAAATGTTGCCTGTCTCTAGCTACCTGTTATCTCTACAACCCAGGATGTGTATTTAAGTGGTAATCTAGACTAGTATCTAAAATGACCATGAGTTTAACTGACTAGTAACTCAAATTACTTAATTATCCTAAACAGTTTGTAATAGCGGCTATTAAAAACACTGGAACTAAACCTTGTTGTTGTTTTTTTTTGAAGATTTTATTTATTTTATGTGTATGAGTACACTGTAGCTGTACAGATGGCTGTGATCCATCATGTGTATGGCTGCTGTTGAACTCAGGACCTCTGCCGGCCCTGATCACTCCAGCGTAATTTACTGCAACTGTCTTCAGACGGATCAGAAGAGGGCGTCCGATCTCATTACAGGTGGTTGTGAGCCACCAGGTGGTTGCTGGGATCTGAACTCAGGACCTTCGGAAGAGCAGTCAGTGCTCTTACCCACTGAGCCATCTCCCTAGCCCTAAACCTTGTATTTTTAAATGAGTTGTATAACAAAAATACCTATACAAGAGTTGAAACATATATATTATGTTGTAACAAAATTAATCTTAAATTTTGTATCAATATACAAAGATTTATACCAATGAAAACCTTAAATCTTTATCAACATACAAAATTCTGTATCAATTAACAAAATATAACCTCAGTTTTACATCAAAAGATAAAGACCTCTACCAATGTAAGATTATGGCTACAATTTTTTTTGTTTTAGATTCAATAATCTACCTCTATTTGTCTAGTTTCTTATAATTTCTATATCCCCCCTTTTTCTTTTCAACTGTTTCCCTTACCCAAGGAAGATAGAAAAAAGGAAAGGAAAGAGAGAAGAAATACCTGAATCTAACCTTTTTATTTCATTTTCTCCCTATCTAAGACCATAATTATGTGTAATCATCCCTTAAAATGACAACATATCTGTAACTCATAAAATGGCCAAAACTATCAATCCCAATTTAAGGGACTGGGATTACTTATAATTGCTTTCTGCTGAAGTGGGGGGCAAGGAAATTAGAAAAATGGCTAGTCTTTAAAAAGCTAGCTGTAGTATTTGTTGTGCAATCTCTATATGCTGAGAAAAAGTGGGCTTAAATGAAGGCCCAGCTGGAACAGTCGGCAAGTCTGGACCAAGTGACCTAGCTGCTCTGAAGATGTCCAGAAACAGGTCTTTAGAGGAAGCAGCTTCCGTGCAGTTGAGGTAGGATCGGGCAGGGAAGCAAGTCTCTGCATCTCTGCACCCCTGAGGGCTGCTTCCTGGCCTTCCATTCTGCAATTTACAAACCTTACAAGCAATATCTAGTTTTATAAAGACATTTTTATGGAATGCGCAGGGTGCACAGATCAATTAAGGATGATTTCCTGCTCCTTGTTTAAGCAGGTGAAAGACAACTGTCTTTCTTCAGAAGTTAGTTTGATCACATATTCCCACTGCAATACAAATCTCCATTCATGCCATATGAAATGATGATATATAATGAGTATGAGAATTTTGTAGCCAACAAGATTTATTGACCATGCAAGCTGAATTTCTGACTGGAGACATTGTGTGTGTGTGTGTGTGTGTGTGTGTGTGTGTGTGTGTGTGTGTGT
>JADRCC010578082.1:353-39723 GCA_019843855.1 Hylomyscus alleni
TTTTTGTTTTTTGTTTTGTTTTGTTTTTTTGGAGGGGAAACTGGGAAAGGAGATATCATCTGAAATGTAAATAAAGAAAATATTTAATTAAAAAAAAAAAAGGACCTGAGCTCAGATCCTCAGCTCCTATACAAAAAGCTGGATTCTGCAGAAGGTGGAGACTGGAGGACTCCCTAGTGCTCACTGGTCAGAGAGATGGGGAAAAAGAGCAGGAAGAGGTGAGACATCTTCAGTAGGGATAAGGGTTACAAAATCCACAAGTTCGACCAGAAATCCCTGGCAGCCAAGACATTAAACATGACTATTTTGTGTCACCAGCTTAAGAGCTTGGAGACTTACATGAGCAAGGGCTCTGTCCCACAGTGATGCAGGATTCAACTCAAGTTCTTAATTCTCAAACTAGACTCCACACTTCATCACATATCATCACAAGCCTTTACTTTTTCACAGCCCTCAGCGTGCAAAGTGAGAGAAGGAACATCACTCTCCTCTATAAACCTTTGTGTTCAACATTTGGGGATGCTTTGAAATAAAACATATGCCCAAAGTAAATGGAAATTTAAAGGTGCCATCTGTGTGTGTGTGTGTGTGTGTGTGTGTTCATGCATACACATAATATCTATGGGTACACATGTACATGGAGGCTATCATGTGTCTTCCTCAGTCACTCTTCACTTTACGATTTGAGGATATGTCAGTTTCTGAATCAGGAGCTCAACAATGCGGCTAGTCAGTCCCAGGGATTGTCCTGCCTCCTGTCCCCTAGCACTGAGATTACAGGTTCAGACCATTGCTCCTGGCTTTTCACAAGCATGCTGAAGCTTGAATTCAGGTCATCATGCTTGTACGGCAAGTACTTTACCTGCTGAACCAACTCCCCAGTCTTCAAGGTGCTACTTTGGATTACAGAAACTTGCACAACGGCAGAGACATTGGGCACAATGGTCTGCTCTACAGTCTTTGAATTGTTGAGAATTACTTGAAACGTATCAGAGATGAGATCCAGATGGCTCATCAATGTCAACATCAACCTATGTTCAAATTGGCAAAGTCAGCCAAACAACTGGTATTACCAAAGATGGTGACCGCCAGCCTCTAGCAACCCAACAGTGAAGAGGATGTGGGTACAAACTTTTCAGAGTTAAATATGTTGCCTGAGACTAAGCTAGCACCATCAAAATACCGCATACCCTCCACCCCTTCCGATTGCCCCAAGCCTGGCATAGGGCTTAGTCAGAGCGAAAGTAGCACTTGTGCCTCTGGGACCAACAGTCTTTACTAGTTGGGTAAGTGAGGTGCCAGACAGGGGAACTTTTCACAGCCCTAAACCAGATACTCCACCACACAACAAGATACACGTCTAAACAGAATGCGTGTACATCGCCAGGTCATATGGACAAGCATCAAAAGCCTGACTACAAATCCAAACCGTTTTAATTCGTCATTCTGAAATATACACAGGTACATACTTGGGCTTTCTTAGGCCTAATGGTGTTTCAAAAATAAATTGGCAATGTGTCGCTGTGAAACTCTGCCAGTTAGTTTCATTTATCAATTGGTTGATGCCATTGTAAAAGAAATAGCCTCTACTTGAGATATGACACTTCATCCATAACAGAAATGACTTGCGTGTTCCTCGGCTGCCAGAGCATCACATGGCAGAATGTGTCACCAAGTTGGGCTTCTGCAGATAGGTGACACCGTAGGTAGTATATAGTAGTATATACATACTTAGCCAAAACAGTGATTCAATGTCTTCAGAATGTGAGAAGGAAATGGAGATTCTGTGAATTTAGAGATTAATAAGTGCAGAGTACTTGCTAAAGAGACTGACAGCTTGGCTCTCAATAATCCATTTTCTGTGACTTGGTCATGGGAGGGAATGGCAGGGGATGAATCTTTGTTGTTCAGGCACTTGAATGTGTTCACTCTCTAGCCAGATTCACATGTCTGCCTTTCACTTCTCCCTACATCTTTTTGGGGGGTAGAAGGGTGGACCTAATGAACTAGGTCAGCTATCACCATCAGGCCTTGCTGGACTAAGCAGTAGTCATGGATAGTAGGGATAGAAGATGACCTATCCCAGCCAACTCCCAGCCCAAAAATCTCTAATAGTCTAGTAAGAGAAAAATGTAGGGTTGGAAAGCTACCTCAGTAGTTAAACTGCTTTCCACACAAAAGTCAGTACCTGTGTTCAGTTTCCATGTAAAAAACACCTGAGCAGAGTGGATGGAACACACCTATAATCCCCTTGATGGTAACATGGGAGGACTTCAGAGGATAAGTAGTTCCTTAGAATCAGGGGACAGCCACCTTGATCTACAAAGAAGAGTCCCAGATTAGTCTCATACAAATGTAGAAGACACTAAGGAACATTTGAGGCTGAAAATTCTGACTTCATGAATGCACTACACTCACATATCTACATATGGGGAGAGAGAGAGAAACACACCATAACTGTTGATCATAGGATACGGGATGCTGAGTCTCCTCTCTAACTCTGCTGCTTCTGTACTCAAAATCCTAAAGCTATCCAGCTAACCTTCCTGGATATGAGTTTCCTAGAAAAACAAAACAAACAAAGCAACAAACCCAAGGATAATGGACCTGGCATCCTGTAGAAAAGTGCTGGGGAGAAATGGTCTCTCCAAATGATTACAGAGCCCTTTGCAAATATCAAAGTGGTGATAGGGCCATAACAAGCTCAGCCCAGGAGTAAGATGTGTTGATGGCTAGCTGCTTTAATTGCTCCCGTTCCTTATTAAATTGCTGTTGTTGAATAGAAGAATGTGAGTGTTTCTCTTATCTGGTACAGTTGGCCTGTGGATTTCTGCAGATGTGCAACACTGCCCTCTATCGGCCCCAGGCATACCAGCCAGCGGCTGAGGCTGAGAGCTGCTTCTTCCTTCACCTTGTATCTTTTTGTACTTAACAGCTGAGGCCCAGGGAGCTAGTGAGCACGGGCCTGTGACCTGGCTCAGCAAAGGGTTTTTGCTTCACAGAGTGTGGTATGTGTCCATTAGAAAGCTGCTGAGTGGAAATCTTATTCCCTGGGATTTTAAACAGCCACATTTCCTGGCATTTGACATAAATGGGACATTTAGCAAATGGAGTGCCAGATGGAGTTCCTGGCTCGGCTTTTGGAAGACACTGGAGAGTCGAAACCTCTGTATGTATACATTTGATAGGTTTGTTCACCACAGGGCCAACCATGGCTCAGTAGACATGCTTCAGGCCTCGGAGGCTGCAGGTGGCCCCTCTGCTCGGTGCTTCAGGGATACTTCCCTAATACCCCAGTCTTGATAATTCATTCTAACCCTCAGGATCCCACTCCTCAGCTTGACTTTCTCATAAGCCTCATATAGGAATGCAGAGTCAGTGAATAACGCTTGCACAGTGGTCCATGCAACCTCTAGAGTGAGCTAGGGCTGGCCTGGAGGCCACTATTACTGAGAAAGAGAAACCGAAGCCTAAAACATCCAGAGGGTTGCCCACAGTTACACAATAACATCACATAACATAAGGAAGTCATGAAATCTTCGTATCTCTCAAATATCTGAGCCTGCTTTCCCACAGTTACAGGATATCTTCACATAAGCATAAGAAATCCACAAAATCTAGGGTCTTCTCGAATGTCTGAGCATGCTTTCCACACACATGGCACACCCACCCCCATCATTCTGGTACATGGTTTATCTCTTGATGTTGCTAAGGCTACAGACTAAACAGTGACATGGTTCTCTACCACAGGATATTTAGATTTTTCTTCATCACGTCAGCAATGTCTTGTGAGGCAGAAGTGTCATTTCTTTTTTAAGGAAGTTGGTGCCACTCTATAGACTAAACAAGATGAAGGTTGGCTGCACCCCACACTCAGATCATCCTTACATACATTCATGAGGCAGCTTTTGCCAAAGCCCACAACATAGCCAGTCATGGCGTTTGCCAGTGTCATTCGGCATGGATGCTGCTCCTTTTCTATAACAGAGATGATAAACCTCTAGAACCCATGTTTGCTCAGCACTAAGGAGCTTTTAGGAAGAACTTCAACTCCAGACATTGCCCGAGTGGCCTGTTGTTGTCCTCCTGAAGTCGGCATGCTGCTATTCCTTCTGAAGGTTGTGTTCTCTTATGTCCCTGGTTTAAGCCAAGGGCGTGCATGGGGCAGGAAACTATGCCTCCTCTCCTCTCTTCCCTGAACATCTGACTCAGTGACAAGAGCACAGACATGCTCTGTCAGTCAACACCTCGGTTGTTTTCTACCTCAGCTGGGAGATGCTGGGAGTGGCTGTACTTGGTCTTCAGAAAAGGGTGCTTTCTGGATGTACCAGGAATGACCCGAGCACGTAGCACATCTGAACTCTGTTTTGCTCAGTTTATTCAGTGGCACCTACTTTGTCCTGAGACGGTGAGCCAGCCTCAGCCTCTGTACAAGGATCTGGGGGTGAGATCCCTGCTCCAGATAAGCTATGTATGTCCCTCTTGCTTCAAAACAAAACTCTTCTCCTATAGAACTCACTCAACAAAGCTATAAAGAATATTGTCTTTGTAACTAAAACACACAATGATGACCACAGAAAAAAAAACTCCTTTCCCATTTATACCTTTAAACTCTCGGCCCCCCAATGCTGAACTAAGTGTCTGAATAATTTCAACAAGTTCAACTTCATAATGTCTGTTCCAAGCCTCCATTGAGCACTAAAAAAGCCATTTTCTCTATAATGTTTCTAGGGAGAACCTTAGAAAGCTGCCTGCTTTGAGTGAAAAAGGAAGATCTTACTTCTCCAGGCCTTGTGTCGAGAAAGTGTCCACCGCAGACATGTTCACAAATGGTTACTGAGAGGTAAGACCTTAGAGTGGGAGATATATGGCCCAAGGAAAGTGGGAGGTAGAGAGAGAGAGAAGGAAGAGGAAGAGAGAGAGAGAGAAAAGGAAGATGAGGACAAGGCAGGGAGTAAAGGAAGGAGAGAGAAAGAAGGAAGAGAGGGAGGAAAGGAGGGGAGGAGGGAAGAAAGATTACTATGGAATAACAGCATCTTAAATAGAAGTTGAGGGATTTGATTTGTCTTTGCCACTTCTGAAAAGAGTCCTGACAAAGGGGAGACTGGCAGCCATGCAGGTATCTGTACACTTTTAGATGATCTGGGTGGGGAGGATGCGACATTTTGTTAGACTACAGGGACAGAACGTGATGCACATTAAGTAATTCCCTAGCAGACAGGTCCCTAAGGTCTATGAAAGCCAGCCACCAGGCTGTGATGAAGCAGAACACCGACAAGCTGTTACATAGCCCCAGACTTCCAAACTGGTACTTTGGCTAGCTAGTCTTGGTCATAAGAAGAATTATGCTAGTCATTCTATTAGTTATTAGAGATGGAGAGAGAACTCAGTGACACAGATGGCTGGGTCTATGGCTAAGAAGACTGGGCAAGGCAATATTACAGAGCTTCTGGTGAGCATATTGCCACACAGTACCTGACTCATATTTTTCCTCCATAATCATTAGAAAAGAATGAATTTTTGAAAGGGGGCAACACAATGGTCTCAGTAAGCCAGGGCTCTGTTGCCTACCATCTGTGACCACCCAGGCTTGCTGATAGAACATGCTTCATTCCTAAGCAGAGCCATAACTGCTTTGCACATGAAACTACTGGCTACCGTCTGCAGCCCACGGCATGAGAATAGAATATCTTTGTTAGCATGTGAGGGGAGAGGGTTAAGTTAGAAGTGTGTTACAATTCTTATATGGGTCAATGAAACCTTCCTCTAAATAGTCCATAAAAAATGGCTTTTCCAGAAAAAAAATACACAGTACTTCAACCTACAATCTGTAAGGGGTACATGCAAGGGTGTGGGCACACGTGTGCATGCAAGTGTGATGGTCAGCCTCAGCTGTCTTTTTCAGGAGTCTTCTACCTTGTTCTTTGAGAAGACAGGTTCTCTCGTTGAGACCTGGAATCTCCAAGCAGGCTAAGCTCACTAGCAGCAACCACCAGGGATTTTTCTGGCTCCACCTCCCCAGCTCCACCACACTCAGTTTTTTGCTGTTGCTTTGTTTTTAAATATCATTTCAAGAGTCAAACTCCGGTAATTTACCAACCAATCTATCTTCCTGCTTCTCTGAATGTTTTTTAATACTAACTTCGAGATACAGCTGAGTGGTAGAGCCTTCACCCAGGGTGTGCAAATAAGGTCCTAGATTCCATCCCTAGAACTGCAAACAAAATGAAACCATGGGTGCCCAGACAGGGATCAGAAGCCTGGACTGTACAGCTGAATTAAGCTGGCCACAGGGCTGCAAGAATGTGAGGGGAGCACTCTTCCAGGTAAGCAACAGCCGCGGCATGAGCTCTTCAATCTGTTTCATTTTCATGCATTTGTGCCTGGCAATGATGAGTCTCCCACTGCCTGAAAACTCCAACCTCATGTATAGAAACTAATTAGATAAAAACTTAAGTTTTTCTATCCCAGACTGCCTGTTCTGAAAGCTAATGTTTACTTTTCAAAACAACAGGTGACTAACAAGTCCGCTGCGCTGTGGAGTCACGTGTCTGAGGAACAGGGAAACTGCCATCTGAGAGCGGCTGACCACGCTGGGTCTTTATGTCATGATCCTTCTTCATTTCTTTTCCTTCTGAATTCTCAAGCTGCTTACCAGGGCAAGTCAGCAGTGTAGGCCCCTTCCTTCTCTCTGCGGAAGGATTTCACATGGCAAGCTGGAATTTCTTTTATTTAATATGCTTGAAAAATCTAGAATGCTCTCACTGACTTCTTCCTAAAGTAGAGGTATCCAGCCCTACAGCCGTCACTGACAGGATGCTCACAGCACCACAGTAATTTATATCTCACAGGGGAGGAGTAAGTGCTGACAGGGTTAGTCATATGGAATCTGAACAACCAGCAGAGCTTAGTATACCCAGCGTGCTCAGGAAACTGAGCAAAGGACCCAGACATGGCCCATGTCAGACAACCACGGAGGTTAGAGGATAGTCAGTGAACAGACAATAGATAGGGCTGGAAAAATGGCTAAGTTGATAAAGTGCCTGCAATCAAAGCATTCTGTGTTTGCTCCCCAGAACCCAAGTAAAAGCAATTACAGTCCTACACATTTGTAACCCCAACCCTGGTAGCCAGAGAGGGGCAGGATGATAGGGGGACTCCTGGTCTTCAATGACAAGCCATTCTGGCTAGCCAAATTGGTGAATTCCAGGTCCAGTTGAGAACTTGCCTCAAAAGTGAGGGTAGAGAATGGCTGAGGAAGACACCCAGTGCTAACTTCTGAACTCCATCTACAAGTATGCACTCATATTCACAATACATGCACACACTCACATGAATACATATATGCATCTCTCCACCTCTCTCTCTCTCTCTTTCTCTTATACACACACATACACATACACACAGAGAGAGAATGTTCTACTGAGATGGGCAATGCTCCTTATCAATTATCAGCTTCTTTCCTCCTATCAGATCACTCATCACTCCATGTATGGGACCTGCGGTTTATGAAATGTTAATATTTCATGGTCTCTAATTACAGCTTTTTGTTAACCTTACCTCAACAAGGTATGGTGCCGCTAGTAACTTTTAATTTTATGCAAATTGTAACACAGCTGTTTTGTGTGTGCAGGAGCAGTGGAGGTAGGGTGCACGAGTTGTCTAGAGGCCAGCTTCAGGTGCCATTCCTCGGGAGCCATCTTTTCTCAGGAGCCATCTACATTGTTTTTTGAGACTTACCAATTAGGCTAATTGGTATTATCAATTATGTGTGACCAATAAACTTCATTGATCCTCCTGTTCCCATCTCCCCAGTGCTGGGATTACTTACACAAATGCATCACCACACCCAGCTTGTATGTAGGTGATAGGGACTGACCTCCATTGTTCATGGTAATCTTGAGGCATTCTGCCACTGAGCTGACTCCCAGCCCACATCATCATCTTTTGCCTTTAGAAATCAAACCATAACATGGAGTAGAAAATAGATGTTCCAGACTCTGCTTTTATGGAATTTCCCATAGATGCATGAAACTAAGAAATATTTCCCAGGATTATTTTGGGGAACAAGTTCAAAAGTGTCTCATGACTGAGTTAACTGAGCTACGTCTGGACCTGAGCTGGGAGTCTAGAAGCTGCAGCACAGGCAACCCAGGCCATCTGAGCCCTGCCCTCACAGGGAAAAGCAGGGAGGACAGACAACACTGCAGCTGGTAGCCAGGACCACCAAAGGCTCAGTCTCGAAACAATGAGCTCAAGAAAGAAAATGTCTGCTTTGATTTGGAAAAGGAGGGGTCTTTGACGTTCAAGGAGCTGAGGAAATGGAGTTAACCCTCCTTGAGGGCATGTCGAGAGGAAGGTAACACAACTGCAGCCCCTCTGGGGCCCTGCACTGGGCCCCAGGAACCATTCCTAACAGAGAGACTGTCAAACGCTGGACTGAGATGCTCTGGAGGCTGAAGCCACCTCCACTCTTGGCAGGTTTGGAGGTTATTAAGTAGATTCCCATCTGCTGGAATGAAAGTCACAGGGTAAATGCTGGATGGCTTTCACAGGCCTGGTTCACTGAAGGGCTTCACACCCCTGTGGTTAGAGGAAAGGGAGCGGCAAGTGGCTCTCCAACCACTCCCTTAGACATTTCCTTCCCTGTCAGAACAATAATGTTTTTCTTATCGTTTCTGAGAGTATATGTATCCTGAAGAAATTGCTACTTTCGGTTTGTTTTTCATAAAAAAAAGTGTCAACTGTATCTGGTTTTCTTTTTTTTTTTTTTTTTTTTTTTTTTCTGTTTTTAAAAGAAGTCTTTGCAAGGCAGACAGAAGGTTTGGGCAAAGCCATTGTGGTATAACCAGTGTAGAGTTTACACAGCCAGGTCTACACAGTTCTTAAAGAGAAAGAAAACAAAACAAAAACAAAAAGAAAGACAAAAAAAAGAGCTAAGGCAGTGGTGGATCTCAGTATTCTATGGCAGCAACTCTGTCAAATTCTGAGCTCAAAGAAGAGTGCTCCTAGCATTCAGTCAAGGTGCTCCAAAGAAAATCCACGGGTTTCTCATAAGCCTCTGGACCAGAACTGTACAGACAGAGTAGAATCGCATTAACACAGGTAGTTTCAGAAAACAGGTGATTTCATACATGCTGTAAGAGAGAGCATAGGACTTCTGTACTTGACAAGGTCATCTTGGGAGGAGGACCAAGAAAAAACAAACTTGAATCCCTCTGTTGATTTATCTTCCCATAAAGAATAGGCACTTGCACTTTCCGAGCATCAGATTCTTCATCTATAAAATGAGCATTCAAGTCTTTCCCTTATAAGGTCACTGTGAAAGCCAGTTGAGAACATGTTTGTGGGGCAAGGGATACAGAATATACATCTGGTGTTAATGGTGTCCTTTACTCTGTGGGTAAGGGTACATCTGACTCTCAAACTTAAAGGAAAACCCCTGGGAAACAACTGGCAAAAAGATTCCCAAGACTTAAAGGACAGATCATGCCCATTAAAGCCAGCAGCCGTCACTTTCCATCTGGCTTCCTGTAGCTCCCTCTCTCCTGGGCATTCTGTGCATTCCCAGATGCAGAAGTTGCTGTGAGACTCGTTAAAGTCATTCAATTGTTCTTTCTTCCCTTCCAGAAGAATTAAAGGTGTCAAGGCCCAGATGCTGCCCTAGCACTTTCCCACAGCAGAGCTCCCCCGTTCTCTAGAAAGAAACGACCTTCTGACCCTGTCCGACTAGAAGGCTGCTGTGGACTTCTTGAGCCAGGGTCACCTAGGGTGAGTTACATTCATAGCTGTTCCTTCCTCAGAGCTCTCTGGGAATTTGGGAATTATGAGTCATGTCACACACACACACACACACACACACAGTATACACACACTGATCCATATAGAAGCATCTAGATCTGCATTCCACATCCACACTTCCTAAGTGCTGCGGTACTGCATTGTTTCCAATTCTAGTTCTTATACCAATGGGTTAGTCAAGAACTTAAGCCTCGGGCTGGTGAGATGGCTTAGCGGTTAAGAGCACCGACTGCTCTTCTGAAGGTCCTGAGTTCAAATCCCAGCAACCACATGGTGGTTCACAACTATCTGTAATGAGATCTGACACCTTCTTCTGGAGTGTTTGAAGACAGCTACAGTGTACTTACATGTAATAAATAAATAAATAAGTCATTTAAAAAAAAAAAGAACTTAAGCCTCCTGTGTACAGTATTCCCACTGGTCTAGGGAGATGGCTCAGTTCGTAAGTGCTTGTTGCACAAGCATAGAGACCTGATTTCCATCCACAGCATCCACATTAAAAAGAAACAACAGTAACAAAAAGACAAGGTGGTGTTCCTGTAACCCCAGTGGGGCTGGGGCTAGATTCCAATGGAGCTCACTGGCTAGCAGCCTTGCCTAATTGTCGAGCTCAATGACTCTTAAGAAGTGGCACTCAGCCGGGCAGTGGTGGCGCACGCCTTTAATCCCAGCGCTTGGGAGGCAGAGGCAGGCGGATTTCTGAGTTCGAGGCCAGCCTGGTCTACAGAGTGAGTTCCAGGACAGCCAGGGCTACACAGAGAAACCCTGTCTCAAAAAACCAAAAAAAAAAAAAGAAGTGGCACTCAAGATTGACCTTGTGATTCCACATGCACACACATGTGTACCTGTGTGAAGATACACACATGCACCCTCATGAACACACACACACACACAAGACATTCCCTATTAACTGACCTGCTCACTCTTCACCAACTGTTTCAAGAAGAACCCTGATGTGAATGTAGCTGACATAACCTGGAACTTAGTCCTCCTAACATACTATGAAACAAGTACCTTCAGCCCAAATCAGGAAAACAGAGGACTTGAAGGTCTCACTACTACTGATTGGCAAAGACAGGAACAAATTCAGGCTCATCTCCAGCCCTGAACTCCAGCTGTTCACAGGAGATGGTGTATGAGTGTTTGGGAGGAACCAAATAAAATGTGCATTGTTGAGTTTTTTTCATTGCTGCGACAAAATATCTGATCAAAGCAATTTGAGGGAAGAGGAGTTTAGGTTGTTCACAGTTCAAAAAGACACAGTCCGTAATGGAGCTAGAGTGGCAGCAGGGTCCTGAGGCAGCTAGCTGGTCACACTGTACTGAGGATTTTGGTTTCTTTAAAAACATAGAAATGTTATGTGAATGTTTTTGTTTTCATCCCAGATGTGGGCTATGGGGCTGCTTCAAATTGTCCAGTGCAGCTAAGTATAATTTGTCTCATGTTCTGGAAGGGGTGTGATTTTTGCCATCTGAAGATAGTTTATGTTTACAATTCTGGGGACTCTTCAGAGGGCATATAATGCCAGAGCCCCTGCTGCTGCAGTTTGTTGAGTGGTTGTGAGCCAAGTGACAAGAAGAAATTGGATATCCCAATGAAGAAGATTAAACTGGTCCCAACAAACTCGGAGCCCTAATCAGCAGGAAGTAGTCTAATTAGATATCCACGCCCTCTTTCCCCTCTAACCTTCCTTCTCTCCTACCTAATGTTGAGGAGCTGGAAGGGATAAGGGTGGAGTAGAGTGGTAAGAAAAAGAACCCAATAAAGTAGCCCAAAAGTCTGGTTACATCACACTACATCCACAGTCAGGAAGCAGAGGAGTCCTGGACTCAGCTTCTTTTCCTGTGGTCTAGCACCCCCAGGATCACGGGGTAGATCTTGCCACTAAATTTATTTAAGCTAGAAACTCCCTCACAGGCATGTCCCAAAGTTTACCTCATGGCAATATTTAATTCTGCCAAGTTGACAATCAACTTTAATCATCTAGCTGTGGCTTCTTCTTATCTGTGGAGTGAATGTAAGGTTTCATCTCCTCTGAGTTGTAGAGTCATTTCATTTGCACAAGCCCAAATTTAGGCATTTCTCAGGAAGGACTCCTACTCAATGTATCTGTTTCCAGAAGTGCAATGGGTCTCCTTAATGGGGCATGAATGAATTTTACAGGGACTGAAAACTACTATAGGGAGCTTGTCACCAGAATAGGGAGGCTGCTAACGCATGGACTTCATCTTACCCAGAGCTGCTGCTTCTGGAGTCCCACTCTGTATAGCCTGACATGGACAGTATTTGAGAGATCCTGAGGACTGTGTCAAGCATCAATTCAGTATCCCACCTGGACTCCCAAATACTGAAATTTCCCAGACAGACTCTATCTCCTCCTACTGGTCAACCTGTTTAGATCTGAAAGCCATCCTGTGAGCAACTCAACTCTCCTGTCTGAAGCTGAGGACTATTTGAGGTGCAAATTGATATCTGATGGTGTTCTGATATATTCATGTGCATGAATGGCTGTGCCCCCAAAATCTTCATAAGTATTGAGGACCAATGGTTACTTGTTGCACTGTGGAATTTTCAGTTTGCAGATGATGCTAGCCTTGCCTTAGTTACCTTAGAAACCTATTCTCTGAAGTCCTGGCACCTCTAAGTATAACGATCCCAGGGTCACACTTAGGTCTGCGCTATGTGCAAAGGGGGAAGGTAGATTCTAGATCCCCTCTACTTTGCTGTTGGTTTTGGCTACTGTGCTGAAAATTGAACCCAGACCTTTGCACATACCATCCAGGAACTTTTCTGCTGAGCTACAACCCCAGCCTAACAACTCTTGTTTTAAAGGAAATTATAAAATAACAAATATCCTAGCCTATAGATACCACATTATATATTTAGTGTATGTTGACAAATATATATATCTTGGATCAAGTGCTTGAGAGGCTTACAGATAAGGACTATAACCAAGACAGACAGGGCTACATGGTTAAGTTCCCATCCCCAAAAGCCAAATAAAAGAAAATCTACATGTAGCATGAGCCACACAGTACAAGTGGCTAATTATAACCTGCTATTATTGAATAATCATATGTTGACAATATCTTCCTATCTTCTACATATATTTCCATATCACCATTGCATTCAATGACTGGTATACTACCACCTGGACACACCTTAACTATACTCCACAGGCCCATCATTAACATGTAAAATCATCATCTCCTGGTATGCCATAGATTACCCAATCTTAGCAGCTAAAGGCAGCCAGCATGTGTCATCTTGTAGGAAGACCATTGGTGGTTCTCTGACCCAAGGGGTCCTGTGAAGCCATAGGTGTTGGCTGAGCAAGTCACCACGAGGCTTGAGCAAAGGCATCTGCCTCCAAGCTCACACGTAGTTATTGATAGGCTTAGAGAGTTTCTGACTTTTGTCTGGGGAATACCAATCCCTTGTCATGTTGGGTCTCTCTGTATGTCACTGTAAGTAGAAAGATTTCCCCAGAATGTGGATCCCAGGAGAGAATGTGAGACTTGTACCCAAAATAAAGACAATTCTTTTATGCCCTAATTTTGTAAATGGCATCCCATCATCTTTGCCATATTCTTTTTGATAAAGGTTAGATGTAGAGGGCTGGGAAGATAGTGAAGTTGTTGAAGTGATTGCCTTGAATGCACAAGAACCTAAGGTACATCTCCAGCCTTAAATAAAAAGGACCAGTGTACTGACCAAGCCTATAATCCCAGCACTGGAGAGATGGAGGCAGCCAGATAGATCCCTGGTGCTCACTGGCCAGCTTGCCTAGCCTATCAGTGAACCCCAGTCCTAAGAAGACCCCTCACCTTAAAAAACAAAGTGGAAAGCTCCTGAAAAATGGCATCCAATGCTGTCTTCTGACCTCCATACACACATGAACACATGTGTATATGAACTCACACACAAGAGTGCTTACGGAGAAAGACCCACACTCAAGCAGTCAATTTGACGTTTTCAGACAGTAGATACCAACAGATCAAACTTGCTGTGGCAAACTGGTTTGAATTGCAAACAAGAGAAGAAATCAACTGCATATAGACTCTATGAGTGTTTTGTCTGTGTGCTGTTGAATTGAGATACGCTGATTCTACAGCAGTGTACATCCACACTGCCACCGACAGAACAATCCTTTCTCTGGCCATTCGTACACCCCACAGGCTGATTAACCACAGCAGCACAAGCATTCAGCAAACCCTCCGCTCCCACAGACCTGCAGAGGCCGGGGTCCAGGCTTCTCCCTTGCAGTCTCTTTGGCCTCAATATGACAACAAAGAGCACTCTTTTTTTTTTCCGAGTCAGGGTTTCTCTGTATAGCCCTGGCTGTCCTGGAACTCACTCTGTAGACCAGGCTGGCCTCGAACTCAGAGATCCAGCTGCCTCTGCCTCCCAAGTGCTGGGATTAAAGGCGTGTGCCACCACCACCGCCCAGCACAAAGAGCACTCTTAAATTCCCAGTCTCCCTCTCCACCTGAAAGCTCCCATCTCCCATCATCAACGTTCTGCCCACATTGAAGCAAGTGTTCCTCTGCCCTTCCTAGGTTCCTCTCTGAGTCAGCCATTATTGCAGCAAACCCTCACATCCTTGGTGTGATCTGAGGACCTTAGGATGGAGAAGACTGGAAGAGAAAGATGTGGAACAGGGAACAGTGTAATATAGAGAGGGATGCTGGCATCCAGGTAGACAGTATGTCTCATGTATCAGAGAAAGAGTGAGTAACACTAAGGAAGAGCCTTAAGAAATAAATTCAAAGTTGGGCATGATGGTGTGTGATTTCAGCACTCAGGACTGGAGGAAGGAGGTCAGGAATTCCAGGGTCATCATCTACCTCAGAGAGACTTTGAAGCCAGCCAGGAACACAGGAGACCTTGTCTCATTGAGGCAAACCCCAAATAAGGTTAGGTTGAGTGAGGCTTAAAGAGGAGGGGAAATTACCTACACAAGACCAGCAAGATCTAGCTAACGACATTCCAGCTGAGATGCTATCAGTAGCTAATGACTGGTGGGAAAGGGAAGAATCATTTCTCTTCAGTGGTGTAGCCACTGTGAAGTTGCCCATAACCCACTAAATAACCCCACACCCGTACACGTGCGAGCAACCTCAATTAAACTTAGAGGGTTAAAATGAGAGATGTGGGGAGGGAATATGGGTGGGAAGGAAGGGTCCAGAGGGAGTGGAAAGGAGAAAGAAGGAAAATATGATTTTAAAAATATCATACACATGTATAAAAAAAATAAGCTAAACATGCCAGCACTGCTTTAATCCCAACGCTGGGGAGACAGAGACAGGTAGATATGGAACTCACTGATCAGCTAGTCTATCCAAACCAGTGCACTCCACCAGTTAGAGACCTTTCTAAAAAAAATAAAGGTGGAAGGGCCTAGACATGTTTCAGTGGGTTAAGGTACCTGCTGCCAAGCCTGAGGACCTGAATTCAAGCCCCAGGATCTGAATGGTAAAAGGAGAGAACCAGCTCCCACAAGTTACCTTCTTCCACATGCACAGACACACATACAGTAAATAAAAATAAAATGTAAGGAAAAGGTGGAGAAAGAGAAAAGATGACAGTCCTCTAGTCTCCTTCATGGATCTGAGTGTACAATACACACATGAATGAGATATTCAGGATCAAGGTCTAGACTAAAACCCAAACCGTCCCAGAATGATGATCAGTCAGAGAGAACAAATCCAGTCACAACGCAATATGTAGGAGCTCATGACCACCAGCAGCAGCAGCTACATATTTTGTGTCCTTTTACTTTTATAAGGTAAATGTTTGACTCTTGTTAGCTCACTTAGTTTTAAGAATGATAAAAAAAAATCTCTGTTCAACCTGAAATACTGAGTTTGATTAAAAGCTATGCTCTGTAGCTAGAATGCAGTACAGTGATAGAGTGCTTGCCTAGCATGGACCATGAGGCCCTGGATTCCATCCCTAGGCCTGTCAAAACAAAAATGTTAAGATCTCTGCTGTAGGAATCCAGGTATACAGGGTTGAGCTGTGACTACCCTGATCCATCACTTTCTGCATAGTGTGGGCCCCTTGATGTGGAGGCACGGATGATCTTAACAGTCTGGAAAGGCAGGTTCTCTGTGGCTTAAAAAACCAGTGACAACTCAGATGAG
The DNA here is from genome assembly GCA_019843855.1 of Hylomyscus alleni. Lineage (NCBI taxonomy): Eukaryota > Metazoa > Chordata > Mammalia > Rodentia > Muridae > Hylomyscus > Hylomyscus alleni. The sequence continues at coordinate 16,301 of JADRCC010578082.1, forward strand.
GATTGCTACAGTGGCTTTAGCAGCAGGCAGCTCAGAAGTTTGCTGGCTGCCCCCAACAAAACCCTGACAGGACCGTCACACCTAACGACTGGCCTATGCCTCAGGACTCTGTGGCCAGCCCTACAGCTGCCTGACCTTTCCCTGACTACCTTTCAGAGTTGAGCCCTTCAGGCATTGTGTGTATGTGCACATACGTACATGTGTGTCTGTACAGGACAGAGGTCAACCTCAGCTGTCACTCCTCAGACACCAGCTATCTTTTTTTGTTTCTGATTTTGCGCTTAGAGATAACCAAGTAGGCTAACCTCATTCCCAGGAAGCCTCCTATATCGACCTTCTCAGCCCCAGGATTGGAGGTACATGCCACTACCGTCAGCTTTTCACACAGGTAGAGGATTAAACTCAAGTCCTTTTGTCTGCAAGGTAAGCGCTTTACCATCTGAGCTATCTGCACAGAATTTCTTAGTTGCTTTCCGTTTTGATAACACTCTGTGGAGTAGCAGGAAAAGCCAGGGTACTGTCTTTAGCTGTGGCCTTCCCAGCGCTTCTCAATCATGCTGGTAAAATAGCACATTCACTCAGAAGCAAAGGACCCATGCTGCTTTGCATGATTGAGTACCATGTGGGTTGGTGTCAGTGCAAAAGTATGGTGCTGTGTTGACCTGCATTCCAGTGACTAGCACAGTGACATCAGTCAGGATGCAAGCAGATAAGTTTAAAAAAAAAAAAGACTTTGGACCTTGAAATGTGCATAGGTAGCTATAATGAGATCATACTGAGACATCCCTCTCCTTTTCACTTCCCACCTTCAGGGTACTTGTGCCTCAGTTTCCCCACACTACAGCTGTCTACTGAGACAAATCCTCTGGTCACTTTCCTCCCTCCACCTCATGATAGAGAAGAGATGTGTTTCAGTTCAGCTTGGCTTGTGCATCTCTAGCTCGTTAAACAAGATTTAAATGATTTTTACCTTACATCCTTATTCATTTAGGTCTTTAAAGCTCCTCCCCACCTGTGTCTTATTGCCACCTCACAGTCTACAAGTCCCCAACTGTGAACATCACACACCTTGCTCCAGCACTGGGATTCCCTTTTATCCTTTAATTAGAATTTACCTTCAAAACCTTCCAAATATTCTCCCCGAAGTCTTCAACTTTTATCACCAGCCTTTGCCATAATTCAGTCCTTCTCACATTAAATCTTTCTCCCTTCAGGAAGCCAATCGAAGGCCCGTTAATGAGGCTCTCTCTATTTAGTCAGTTCCTTAGAAAGATCTGGTTTTAGAAGCTAACATTCACCCCAAACACACAGTCTATTTTGTGAACAAAAAACAAAACAACAACAACAACAAAAATAAGCAAAACAGCTAATTTGTGTAGGGTGAAGTTAATGACACAAAAACAACAGCTCTCATCCTATAGAGAGTAAGAGATAACTTATTCTGGAACCATTTTGAGTGGTCATGGCCTAGGAACACGATAAGTCCTAGATTCCATCTTCCAACATGTATGCACTTTCTTGAAGTTTTATGGTTTTACAGAATAAAGAAAGCCCTAAAATCAAGGCAAGTTTAAAATACATTGGTGAGTACATCAGAGAGACTGCTTCAGGAAAGCAGGGAAGCTTCTCTATAGGCCCGGCACCCTACCTGGTACCACTCTTAGCTTTCGGGTTAGAATGACAGTGTTTCCACTAAGTTGATAGATTTTGAAAGGTTTTCATCTGCTAGTCACAGGGCATTGGTTCTGACACAAAGATGGACAAGGAATAGGCTAAGGATGCGGTGCTAAAACTAGTCCAATAAGGTAATTAGCCTCTGGTCCACACGGCGTGGCTGCAGTTTTAATTGGTCGTTGCAGACATCCCTTCTTTCCAGGAATTCTTGTTCACAGAGTAAGATAGAGTCCACCTTCATTTAACCTCAGAGTAGATCCCTGTGGAAGGAAACCAAATGAACTGAGCCTCTGCTTTAACAAATAACCTCATGTTTGATTTCAATGATACCTTATGCTTTTCCTGTATTAAAAATTAAAAATAGGGGCTGGCGAGATGACTCAGCGGGCAAGAGCACTGACTTGTTCTTCCAAAGGTCCTGAGTTCAAATCTCAGCAACCACATGTTGGCTTACAACCACCTGTAATGAGATCTGATGCCCTCTTCTGGCATGTCTGAAGACAGCTACAGTGTACTTATGTATAATAATAAATAAATCTTTAAAAAACAAATTAAAAATAGAAATGTTGGTGACTGCACAAATCTTAAAGGAACAATACCCAGACATAAAGCAACAATTGACCATTGAGGTGCCTACAAAAGAAAGCTAGCCATGATCAGAACACTCTGTGACCAGAAGAAGGTACACATGGCTGTACCAGAGAGGCCACCTCAGAGACCACCAGGAACTGTCTCTGCTGGACCCTAGGCAGTGCCTTGCTAGAGCATCAGTGACCTGAAGGGACTTGGTTGTCTATTTATCCTCCTGCACTTCCTGGCTGCCCCCGTCTTAATCACTGTTCTACTGCTGTGAAAAGTTACCAAGGCAACTTATAAAATAAAGTACTTAATTAGGGGCTTGCTTATAGTTTCAGGGTTTTCATGAGGGCAGGAAGTGTGGTGGCAGGCAGGTAGACATGATTCTGGAGAAGTAGCTGAGAACTCATGTCTGACCCAAAGTTGCAAGCCTAGAGAGAACACTGGGCCTGGCACAGACTTCAAGGCCCATCCCCAGTGATATACTTCCTCCAACAAGTCCACACCTCCCAATCCTTTCCAAACAGTTCCACTAACTGGGGATTAAGCATTCAAGCAACCATACTACCCTGACCTCAAAAAAGGGGGACAGGGTGTACATCTCCAAGAAGTGGCTCTAGTATTCAGAGGTAAACACACACACAGGCAAGGCAGGAGATTGAGCCTGTCTTATCGATTCTAAGAAACATCTGTGTGTGGCAAATGAGTGCTCAAGACAACCACTTATCTAGGACAGAGATATATCCTCGTACCGGAGATCTCATTGACTGAGAACCTGACAGTCTGACATGGAGTAATCCACAGGCTAGTCTATGTCAGCTATGAGAAACAGTTTCCCTTAGTAAGTTAACAACTTTCTTAATAACTCAGTAAATTCTGATGAAAAATCAGAGTGCTGAAAGTTGGAAATCACAAAAGGACACTCAGATATATTCTAAGCAGAGAAGAGAGAGGCCTGAAGCTGTGGTGGGGAAGGGTATGGGCTCAGTCATCAGCCCTAGAATCCCCGTAAACAGAGAGGCTCCCCATCTCAACACATCACTCTATCTATTCAAACCTCACCAACCCAGCATCCTCCTGTCATGAAGCTCACGCACATCACTGCTCTTCTGAAATATGTCTTCAACTGGTTCAATTTTCTTTCTTTAATTCCTTTCTTTTTGGGGGTGGGGGAAAAAGGAGTTCAAAGTGGCCTCAAACTTCCTGTGAAGCCCAAGATGATCTTGGGCTTCTGCTACTTCTCCCCGTCCAACTCCTCAGCAGTGAAATCAAAAGTATGTACCACCATGTATAATTTATGCAGGGCTAGGGACTGAACCCAGGGCTTTGCATGGAAGGCAAGTGCTCTCTACCAGGGGAGACACATCCCCTGGACTACATAAAACTATTTATATCAAATAGATCATGATGGCACACTGGTAAATATTAAATTATAGTAAAACCAAACCAAAAATATTAACAGAGGTATTAATGAGGTTTAAATGAGGAAACAGATGTGGAAGTTTCTATAGAATCCTTACACATAGGGTTAATCATTACAATTTGCTTCTAGTCGGTATTGTTGCCTAGCAGCATCTAAGGCAGTGGTTCTCAGCCTTTCTAATGCTACAACTCTTTAGTCCAGTTCCTCATGTTGTGGTAACATCCAACCATAAAGTTCTTTTTGTTCTATATCATAACTATAATTTTACTACTGTTATGAATTGTAATGTAAATATCTGATATGCAGGATTATCTGATATGTGGCCTCTGCAAAAGGGTCATTTGATCCCTCCCCAGGGGTCATGACCCACAGGTTGAGACACTGATCTAAGTGTCTCTTACTTCATCATCCTACTAGCTGCCCTATGAGGAAGAAATTTGGATTCTTCCCACAGTGGAAGGGTACACCCGAATCTAGAGACGTCAGATGACCCAATGGCAAATGTCCAATCCATCATGGGTGTGACTCTAGGACTCCCACATCTCACAATTGTGAACATTATGCCACAGCATCTTCTCCATGATTCATATGAAAAGAAATCCAAATGCAGGGAGGCTAGATCCCTATCATGTTGGCAGGCTGTGGAATCCAGCTTGAGTAGGACTGTGTGTGAACTGTCAGAGTGGGTGTGCAAGTCCATCCTTTCACACATCCATCCGCTAAGAGAGAAAAAGAAGCAGCATCCTGAAAAGTAACTGCTAGCCTAACATAGTGTGTGTGTGTGTGTGTGTGTGTGTGTGTGCATGTGCGTGAGTGTGTATGTCTGTGTGTGTGTGTGTGTGTGTGCGCGCGCGCGCATGTGCGCGCGCGTGCACACGCAGGTACTCATGTATACCTATGCATGCACACATGGAAGCCAGAGGGCAAACTCAGTTCATTCCTCAGTATTAGTAACTTGTTTTTATTTTCCTTTTTTTTTTTTTTTGAGAATCAGTCTCTTACTGGTCTGGAGTTCAACTATAGGCAATGCTGGGCGGCCAGTGAGCCCAGGGATCCTCTTGCTGCTGTGTCCTGCACTGCTCCAGGGATGAACCTAACTGGGGCATGGAGGGAATGAAGAGTAAACAAACACAGAGATACTTAGAAAAGTTGAGCTCAGGTAGATTGGACTCTAATGGAGAAATCACAGCATCCTGGAAGCTCAGCCTGTTTATTATATACAGTTGAACAGGGATAACAATAACTGTGTTATTGCTACAGCTGGGCAAGGAGGTGGAGTTATTGTACACAGATAAAGAGGCAGGGTTTATGGTATACAGCTGAATCAAGGAGTAGGGTTTAGTTAATCTTGGTAGAAGCAGTCTCAAGAGGGGAGCAGCCTTTAGGTTGTAAATACTGAAAGCGATGGTGAACATTTTCTGCACACACTATCAATGTCCACACATAGACCAGAGAAAGACTTTGCAATCCCTGAGCCTTACTCCAAGGGAGAAGGCTTTGCCATTTCTCCACAGATCTGAGGCTCTGAGGTCCTTGTCTCTGTGTCTCTGTACTCACATTAACAGCACACATTCACTCCCTCAAGGCTTCTTCCACTCTTCATATCTTGCCTCTACCTGCCAACACACACACACACACACACACACACACACACACACACACACGCACATTGAAACCATAAACACATGTACCACACTTGGATTTTTAAAAGTTATTGGTTCTGGAGAGTGTCTAGGGGTTTGAAAGCAGTGGCTCTTGTAGAAGATGAGGGTCTAGATACTAGTGCCCACATGCTGGTTCACAACCATTATAAGTTCCAGTTCTAGGGAACTTGATGCCTTCTTCTGACCTCTGTGGGCATCACCAGGCGCACAGGTGGTGCACATACATAAAGTCAGACAAAACACTCATATGAATAAAACATAAATAATCTTTACAAATATTTTGAATCAATGTATGTAGGGCATTGCATGTGTGCATGCACCCACACACAGACACGAAGAAGCCAGAGGTGAAGGAAGGTCTGGTGTACTCCCCTATTGTTCTCTATTTCATTTTTTGGGTCTCTCAGTGAACCTGAAGTTCTTTGGTTTGGCTAGACTAGCTGCCCAGCAGGTTCCCATAACACATCTATATTAGTCCCCTAAAGTTTAGATTCCAGTCATGCCCTGCTTTTTTATGGTGGCTAGGTATTTGAACTCAGATCCTCATGCTTATGAAACAAATGCTCTTACCCATCCTTGTGATCTGCTTTTTTTTTTTTTTTTTTTTTTTTTTGCTTCAATAAACATCCTAACCAAAATCAATGTGGACAGGAAAGGGTTTCTTTCATCCAGCTTACAGTTCATGCAGGAACTGAAACAGAGACCATAGAGGGAGAGATTTTGCTTACTGGCTTGCTCTCCATGGCTTGCTCAGCTTGCTTACACATACAACCTAGGACTACCAGCCCAGGGATGGCACTACTCAGTGTGCTGGGCCCTTTCACCACAATCATTAATCAAGAAAATTCTACAAACTCACCACAAGACAATCTGATGGAGGCATTTTCTCAGTTAAGCTTTTCTCTTAGGTAACTATCTTGTGTCAAGTTGACAACCCACCAAACCATCTCCCTGGCCCCTCAATGGCTTTTACTTTAGTTGGTTTCTAGAGATCAAAGTCAATTCCTCTGCAAGCACTTTACCCACTGAACCATCTCGCCAGCCCCACAGTTGCAACTGAACTGTTAAAGCGTGTACCCAGATGAAAGAACAGCTAGAGAGTTAATTTCCTCCCACCCTCTACCTTTGTCTATGCTCAGTTTATCCAGAGCTGGCTCTTCCATTCATTGACTCCCCCCATTCATTTTAGTTCCCATTTTACTTTACTGCTGTTTTTCTTGTGCAAACTTTTCAACTCTACTTCTTACGCTACCACTCATTGATGCTTTAATTATAAATGCTTAATGTCTTGAGCTAACTAATGAAATAGTCTTGTAAAAATAAAACCAGGAACTGAGAATGAGAGGTAGCTGAGGGCAATCTCCTGCCAACCTGAGTTTTCCCCATTAAGCAGCCACACAAAGACACCCCAGATCGCTTAAGACACTACTCTAACACTCTTCCTAATCATCTGCTTAATAAGGAATAATGCTTATTAGATTACCCCTTAATGAGTTTCAAAATGGGTGAGCAAATAATAAGAGGTGAATGGGAAATTTAAAAAAAAGAAGCAATGAAGCAGACTATATGCATTCTGCTCTGCTTTTTACATTATGCTCTGTGTTGTATTTAATCTACATTTTTGTTTAGCATATAGTACCAAAGATCACCCTGTTCATATGACATATATAGTAGCATCTATATGACATATAGACTTATGCTATAGGATTATGCATCATGTTATATAATAACAATGTTGTGTGTGAGATGTGTTTCGTTTTCTTATGAGTAGTTGTGAGTCGGTATATACACTTATGTATGTGAGTGATGTGTGTATGTGGAGTCCTACAAGGTTAACGTCTGGAAACATTCTCAACTTCTCTTCCATTTTGTTCATTGAGTCAACATCTCTGAATCAAAAGAACTTGCCAGTGTGACTAGTCTGTTAACCAGATTGCTCTAGGGATCTCTGCTTTTTTTTTTTTAATTTGATTATTAATCCTTGCTCAGAGTAGAAGTGCTTCATCAAATGGGCAGGCAGTGTAGAGTGGAACCGCACTGAGGGGGCTTCCACGGGGGACATGGTTGCTCCAGTAGCAGACCTGGCGTAGATAAGATGCACCTTGTCAGCCATCCTTCCCACTGGATAGATCAGCAAGCTGAGTGGCTTCTTGGCTCTTTGTCTAGGAAGAACTGTGATGTGTGGTTGCTCAGGCCTTCAACTGCAGCAGTCAGCTTTGCCACGGTGGATTTAAGCTGGGAGGCTTTGTTCTGGAGTAGAACAATGAGCTCATTGTCAGTTGTAGTGAGGGCTTCGAACCCCTCACTCGACATGGTCTACTTGTAGCCCTCGACCTCTGTGTCCAACAGCCCTGTCCCGGAAGTTGATATTCCTTGGGCCCGTTCCTCCACAGCATCCCTATCATCCTGTGTGGGAGCTTCCGCATCGGTGATCGCGCCCTTGTCTGGGTCTTCCTCTCTGCAGGGTCGGTCTGGCTGCCAGAAGACATTGCAGCATCTGATCAGTTCTATACGGCAGAGAACTTTGTCAGGGTGTAGGATGCTCTTTATAGCATTGGTTCTCTGTCCCTGCTTTCTAAAGCTGGAACTACAGGTGAGCAGTCACACCTACCCATGTGACTACATTTACATGGGCTCTAGGAGTCCAAACTTTGTTTCTCAGCCTTTCATGGTAAGAGCTTGGGCCACTGAACTATCTCCCAGCACCCACAACTTAAGTCAGAAGAGTAAAACTTCAGCATGAAGATCCCATTGATTTCTACTGGCTAGTTAAATCATGTACCCAGGTGTATGTATTTCACAGGGCATCTCTGTGAGCCCCAAGCTCACTATTTCTGCTAGGTTTTCTGGCCAGCAAGATCACAAGAGCCACCTGTCTTTCCTGCCCTCCACATTGGTATTACAGGCACATGTGGCTATACTTGATTTTTTTATGTGGGTGCCAAGGATTTGAACCCAGGTCTTCATGCTTACACACTCATACTCACTGAGTCACCTCCCACAATTCCCTGCTTGCTGTTTTCTTAGCAATAGGTTTTATATCACATATACCTTGTACATTACAGAACCAAGACCCTGTGACACATGGGAAAATACTGAAACATGGGTTTATAGAACAAGCCCATTTCTACCTGTACATTAAGGATGCTGTATTTAGGGCTTCATTTAGAGTTAGGTTTCTTTGTATAGGATATGGGAGATATGTAGGTGCTGCTATGATTCCAAGCATCCCTAGAGGTCCATGTGCCAGCCTGTGACATCACTAGAAAGTGGTGAGGTCTTTAGGACATGAGGCCCAATGAAAGGAAATAGGTCATTAGGGACATATTTTCCAATGGGTTATCAAAACATAGGCTGCCTCTCTCCATTTTTTAGATAACATGAAAGGACTGGCCTTGCCTGCAAGTGTGCCTGTCATGGAGATTTGCCTTTAGCAACAGGCCAAACAACTATGGGTTATCTCTGAAGCCATAAGTCTAAGTAAACCCTTCCCTATTTAAGTCAGTTTTTCAGGCATTTTGTCACAATAACAGGAATCCAGCACTTAGGACCCTGTATATATTTGGGGTCCCAAAAGACACAGGATGTTTGTCTACTATCAGTGAAGATGTAAGGGCAGGTTTCCTCTGCCCTACCTCCACTACAGGTAACCTGGGCAAATTGAGTTCTAAGCTGATGCTAATGAGCAGAGGGATGCAGGGAAGCTCTGACTTGGACATTACATAGATTCCTCTTCCAAGGGTCAGCAGAGCAGTAGCAACCTACTTTGTTCTGCTGGGCAAAGCCAAATGAGTTACATGCTAACAAATCTGCCAGCATGACTTTAAGCATATACTGAAGTCTGGTATCTTAGAGAATTGTTAAATACCCCACAACCTATTTTCTTTCTAGCTACCCAGCTTCTCCAGTTCCTGCCCATCTCCTTCCTGTCCCCATTTGAAGATGTTAAGAGTGCCTAGCATGGGCCTATCAGTTCCTCTCTGCCTAAGGTCAAGCAGAGTCCATTTCCCTTATTTAAAACCAATTTCCTGGGGCTAGGGATATACCTTAGTTGGTACAGTGCTTATCTAGCACGCACAAGACACCAGGTTTGATACCTAGTAGTATATAAACCAGTGTGGTGGCACATACCAGCAATCCCAGCGTTTTGAAAGCAGAATTGGTAAGATCAAGAGTTTAAGACCGCCTTCAGCTACAGATCAAGTTCAAGGCCTGCCTGGTATACATGAGACTCTGTCTCTAAAAAATGTAAGTAAGGGAGATGATGCAGTCAGTAAAGTACTTACCATCTAAGCACCAGAACCCTGAGTATCCGTGTAAAAAGCTGGGCATGGTGGCGGGGGCTTACAATCCCAGAACTGTGGCGGTAGGTAGAGCAAAGCATACGTAGAGCTTGCTTGCTGGCTAGACTAGCCTAAAAGGTGAGCTCCAGGCCAATAAGCAACCCTGTCTCAAAGGAAGGAAGGAGGGAGGAAGGGGGGAAGAGAGGATAAAGAGGAAAGAGAAGGGAGAGAGAATGGGGGAAGAGGTGAAACCTCTGTTAATAACAACACCCAAAGTTGCTCTCTGTCCTTGAGACACCAGACCTCACATGAACACACACATGCTTAATGACACTCCACATGAACACACACATGCTTAATGACACTCCACATGAACACACACACACTTAACACACTTAATGATGAATCAGTGATAAGCCATAGGTCTGAGAGCTCACCACAGATATGTCCTAGAGTTTATGTTTGCCTCAACACAATATTTGTGTCCAGAGTTCTCGGAAAGTAGGTAATAACTCAAACACTATGGGATATAGGGGTAATATTTAAACTAATAAAAATGACTGAATTATGCATCCTTTTCTAAATGTGGTTTTAATATTTTTAAATGCCTACTTAAGTCAGCTTATTCTAATTCCTGAAGGGAAACTATATGAAAAGCACATTAAAAATGATCTCTGTTTAACAAAGATCTGCCAGCATGTTTTTAAGCATACTGGATGTTTGATATCTTAAAGAATTTATAAATACCCCACAGCCTTTCTTTTTTTTCCTTTGTGAGACTAATTGAGTTTTCAGAATCGCAGAGGCTAGAATTTGCCTTCAAGGAAATCAATTGGAGGTAAGTCAATACAGTGTCCTTTTTAAAGTAGTATTTGGGGCTCAAACTTTTATTCCTTTGCTACCAGCAAGCACTGCAGAGTGGAGGGATTGGCTTAACAAAAGACATGTTCCCAGGTTCTCTGCTTAGACCTTGAAATGTCCCTTAATGACTACATGCTAATTAATGGCTTATAAACCAGACTGGGTCACTAGTAGAAGGTCTGTGGAACCTTTAAGAGGTTGGGCCCAAGGGAGGAAGTCCAGTCACAGAGGGCATACTTGAAAGGGGATGTGGAAACTCTGAACCTTCTCTTCCTTTCTCAGTTGTCATGACCACCATGATGAACTGAGCCACCAAGGAGACTCAGAGCATAAGGGCCAAGTGAGCATAGACAAAAACATCTAAAACTGTTTGCTAAAATATCCCCTTTTCGCCTTGTAAGTCATTATCTTGGTTATGATGTCACAGCTGGCTAAAACACTGGACAAGTGATGTATTACTAAAATAGTAAGTAAGATAGGCTAGGGGAGAGAATTTGACTAGTAATTCCTTAAAAATAGTACGGAGTGAGTCTTGATTCATGTTTTGAAAGAAAATTTTTGGGTAATATCTCAGCCCAGGGGCCATGAAAAGACAGAATGAAGACCCCCTTGGGGTCTTCATACAAGGAAAGACAGGAAAACCAGGAGGGAAAGAAACCTGCAGTCAGAAATGAAGCATGAACTCATGAGCTTCTCCATTTTGTAACTTCAGCTCCGTTCAATTGGAGTCAGAATTCTCCCCATCCTGAAAGCATGGAATAATTTCAGGCATGATCATCTGTTGTGTTAGAGAAGATTCACATAAAAACGTATTGCCTACTTTGCATTTTAAGAGACGCTCATAAGATTGGTCCATCCCTTAAGGTTTTCAAGTAAACTTTTAGCATACATGCTAAATATAACTTTTCCTAACTTATTTTACAGCCTAGGCGTGTACATTGCAACTGAATTACGCCAGTGTTGAGGACCACACTTACACAGATGCTGACTGGGGGTGGCAGGTGGAGCTACAACTCCTCTGGCTGGCTGGACTGGAGCTCATCTGTCTCTGTAGATGCTGCAGCTGGCCTGTGTGTTGATGTTGCTTCTCACATTTTCCCTCCATACGTGGGTCCTTCCCTGTCACTCATCACTTCTTCCTGAAAATCGCCACAATCTGTCAATATTTCCCTGGCTCTTAAGAAACCCATCTTGTTTGTTTGTTTGTTTGTTTGTTTGTTTGTTTTTATTTCTACTCTTTGTAAGGAATGAAGGAAGCTTTAATATTAGTGCGGGTCAAGCACAAAATTGCAGCAAGATTCCAGAGACTACAAGAATAACAAACCAAAGGGTCAGACTCTTCTTTGAGATCAATCCCATGGGGCATCTTGGAGAGAGCTTTGCACCCATTTTAGTCAGTCTGGTGGATACCTGGTGGGATGATGGTGGCTCTGAGTAGAGTCAACAGGAGGGTGAGGACTGTATGCAGAGCAATGATAATGGCCAGAGAATTAATGTTGAAAACCTTGGCCTTGACCACTTTCTGAGAGCTGGTCACAACACATCCAACAAATGCTACACCTCCTAAACCAAATGGAACCAACTAAGGAACCGAACGTTCAGATGTCTGAAAATATTGGGGCATCTCATCCACATCACTACAAAGCCTGGACTATCCTCCCTGGAACTTCCAGTACTTCGCCTGTCTGCTTCTCATCTTGCTAAAGTACTTAGGAACATGGAATATGCTGCTGTGCTCAGCTTTAGAAGTTTCTAGAAATCTGAACTCATGTTATCATACTTTCCCTGAAAGTGCTTTTACCCACTGAGCCACCCAAGATTTCATATTAGGAACTAATAGCCAGGTGTGGTGGCTCATGCCTTTAACCCCAGCACTTAGGTGGCAGAGGCACACAGATCTCTGAGAATGAGTCTGGCCTCATCTACAGAGTAGGTTCCAGGGGAGTCAGGGATACACACAGAAATTTTGTCTGGAAACAACAAAAAAACTGTTAGAGTTATCAAATGATGATCAACTGACATATTAAAACTGTGTATGAGGGGGTTGCAGAGGTGGTGCAGAAGTAAAGAGCACGGGCTACTCTTGCAGAGGACATGGGTTTGGTTCCCAGTCTCCACATGGTAGCTTGAAACCATGGTAATTGATAACCCCGGTTCTAGGGCATTTGATACCCTTCTTCTGATTTCTGAGGGCACTAGGTATAAACGTGTGCACATATATACATACAGGCAAGACACATGTGCATGGGAAATAAATCTAAAAAATTAATAATAATTTTAAAAACATTGTATATGAAAACACACAGCCAAGCATATTGACAAACATCTACAATTCCCAGCACTCAGGAAGCTACGGCAGTAAGCTATGGGTTCAAGGCCAACCTGGTCTACGTAGCAAGATCTGTCTAAAAAACAACAAATGTGTATCCATCTGTGTGTGTCTCTGTATGTCTGTGTACACCCAGGTACCTATGTGTGACTATACATGTGTGTCTATGTCTTTGTTTGTTACCATGTATCAGTCTGTGTATGTCTGTGTGGGGGTGTCTATACATATATGTTTGTGTATACTGTATGTGTCTGCTCATCCATGTGTTTGTGTCTCATTATATATATATATATTACATGTCAGTCTATATGTGTCTGTGTCTATGGGTGTGTCTGTGTGTGTATATCTATGTATTTATGTACATGTGTATTCTGTGTGTCTATGTGTATCTGTGTGTGCATTCTATATGCACACACAAAGCATTTTGAAAGTTAAGTCTTTGTGTAAAGAAGGAAAATCTCATGCCTATTGTTATTGATTTTGCTCTAGTTTTTTTTTTTTTTATCATCTCAGTCAGAACACCATGTTTTCAAATAAAATGCCTCCCAGTTTTTTGGAGAATTCCTGGGCTACGTGTTCAAAGAAAGTAGATAATCTAAAAGTCGACTCTAAGGAGGCAACTTAGAAACAGGTTCCAAGAAGTCAGTAGCAGACAAGAAAACCCTTTAAAGTGTAAACCTCTGTTCCTTTTTCGCCACAAATCCAGGATTATGATACATGTTCTACAAGCAGCTTTTAAATTGAATTCACTAAGTACAAAAGTTCAAACATGCGGATGATAAGGAAGAGTAAGAGCTGGGGTGAGATTCATCCCTTGGATTTAGAGATAAGTCCCAGAGCAAGGCACCTCTCACTCTAAGAAAACGTAACTGATGGGGAAAGAGCTCTGGCAGGCAGCTGGTATCCCTCAGTCTGAATCTGCCCTCTTTGGTTCACAAGTGGCGTGTTCTTTACCATCTCCCCAGCAGGCCTCCATCTGAGCCCTCCACCTCTGCATGCAGCTTTGGTTTGTTGATCAGCTAGGACAGAATCAGATTCTAGACTCACAGTACCGATTCACTACAAGAACACCTCCTTGACTCCTTCCTTTCTGCTGAAAAGGCGTTTCCTCCTACATAAACCTAACCCCCAGCTCACTATCTATCCCTAGAGAGTCCAGAATGATCTTTAACTTTCCATTCTCCTGTCTCTGCCTCCTGAGTGCTGGGATAACAGGTGTGCACTACAGCCCATTAATACAGTCCCTGTGATGGAAGCCAGGGCCTCATGAATAGTGTGTAAGCACTTTACCAACTGAGTTACATCCCCGGCTCACTACCATTTCCTAACACCCAGCTGCCAAGGACCCCATATAGTCAGTCATTCTCTCTTCTGGGTCTGCAAAGCTCACATCTCTTCCACCTTCATTGAAATACACTAGGTACTCCTAACTTAATGAGCCTACAGTAAGTTCACAACTCTTTTTGAGTGTTATGTTCTTTCCCATTGGTCACTCTATTGTCCACACTCTCCATGTCTGCTTCCTCGTCTGCAGTGAGTCGTTTGTGCCCCACTCCTCCTCCATGACTAGTCTCAACAGTGTTCCTGACAGGGGCCTCCTTATTGTTAGGTGCAATGTTTATTTTTCTCAGACCTGATGATCACACTTTTTTTTTCCTTTTGTTTTTGCAAGACAGGGTTTCTTTGTGTAACAGAACCCTGACAGTCCTGGAACTCACTCTATAGACCAGGCTGGCCTCAAAATCACAGAGATTCGCCTATCTCTGCCTCCTAAATGCTGGGATTAAAGGCACGCACCACCACACCCAGCCACACTTTCTTCTTAACACACATTATTCTCTTTATATGGAATATTCACACATTATTCTCTTTATATTCCATATAAAGAGAATATATATATTATATGTTCATATTCTATAAACACCACCATCCCTGTTTCCTGTGACCTCTGTGTGTGCAAGTATGTATGCATGTTTGAGAATGTATAGGTACAAGTATGTGGGAATGAGTCTGAACATGTGTGATATGAGTGTGGAAGCCAAACATTTTCACCTCTTCCTTTACTTTCATTTATTTAGCCTAGGTCTCTCATTAACTTGGAGCTCACTGATTTGACTTTATTTCTCCCAATAAGAACTGGCATTACAGGCAGGATGAATACCCATACAGTCTTTATGTGGGTGATGAAGATACAAACTCTGATCTCCATACTTACAGGGCAAATAGTCTCACCAACTCCCTCTGTGACCTCTGACCTCTCCTCAAATTTTCGCCTCCACTCCATTTCAGTCCAGTTTGAAGGGCCATTTTTCTCTGCACACACCCTTTCAGGTTGACATTCTAAATTATGGTTACCTCTGAGCCTGTTTCACGTCTCTAATTATGTCCTCCATAGTCCCATTTACTCCCTAGTCATATGCTGGTCATATCTGTCCCAAGCACTTTTTTTAATCCTCCAAACTGGAACCTTCTATCACCAGAGTTTTCCAGGTGAAAACTCTGTGAGTGACTACTTAGAGGCTTGCAAAGGACAGATGTTGTTGTGTGTCTTTTCCTGGAGAAACACTTATTCACCCTAGATAGGGCACCAATGGCAGATCAAAGAAACCAGCGAAAGCCAGTGAGCTGATTGGGTTGTTCACAGATAATGGAATCACTGGGAAGCCCGCCTCAGCATGACTCATGAAGGCTGTATCCCTGGAGCTCTCTGTGTGACTTGCAAATAGCTTCTCTGATATTCTTCTCTTCCCAGTCACTGTTTACTGATTCTATAACCTTGCGACATAGTTTTGTTGTTCTCTGAGCCTCCAGAGCCTTGATGTTTCATGAGATTCCAGAGTCTTATGAGCCTCCCTGTTCCCTCCAGGACAGAAATAGCTACGCAGATCAGATGCTCAAACTCTTGCTCTAGAAGCCACTGGCTTCCTGGGAGATGCTACTAAATGAACCAAACAGGAAGAATTACAACCTGGAGAGCCCTGAGGCAAGGGGTGTGTGTGTGCGTGTGTGTGCGTGTGCGTGTGTATCTTACTCTAGTGTCGAGGGGAATGGGATGATGATCCTAGAAGGCCCAAGACAAACTATAGAAGGATCTGGGGATGCTGGAACACCACTGTATAACAGGTTGGCTTCACCTGTCAGCCTGAAACACACAAGCTTTCCACAGCAATTCTCTGTAGCCATGAAATATAGTCTCTTCAAAAATCTCCAGATGTCGGGCGGTGGTGGTGCACGCCTTTAATCCCAGCACTTGGGAGGCAGAGGCAGGTGGATTTCTGAGTTCCAGGCCAGCCTGGTCTACAGAGTGAGTTCCAGGACAGCCAAGGCTACACAGAGAAATCATGTCTTGAAAAAAAAAAATCTCCAGAGATTTTTTTTTTTTTTGTAATCCAGTCTCAGAGAGGTAAACCTCAAGAGAACGTCAGTCAGTTTCCTATATTTCCTGTTAATTAAAACACCAATTGATGAGTACAAAAGCAAGGAGGTCCTGTTTATACCTTAGGCATAGCATACAGCTCGTAGAAGCCACCCTGGCTGAGATATCTGCTATTCCATTCCATTCCTAGTGGTTTTCACTCTTTACCCAGTAGCTTTAGTAAGTGAAAGGACAACCAAAATATGTTTTCTAAGCAACAGTTCTTAAGATGAATCACAAATGTGCCTCTTGGTTGTGTTTATTACTGAGATGTTCTGGCAAATACCTGCTTCCCCTGAGAGTCTTGGTACCATGCAACATTGGTGTGTTCAGTGTATAACTAACAAGAATGTTATAGAATGTCTTGTTGTCTAATGGCCTCAGACAATAATACTGGCTATAATTTATGGAAGCAGCTTTCTGAAGGGCTAGAAATACTTAGCCCTGCTGCTATGCATCTTCTCAAAGCCACTTCCCTCCCAAGTCCTGCCCAGGCTACAGAGAAAGTAGAAAGCAGACATTGCCCCTTCTAGAAAGTCACAGCTCTCAGGAGTTCCAGGAGTTGGTAGCTGCACAGTAACTCATCCCTCCTCTCTTTGTCTGGGTGTGGGAGACATACTTCTGCATAAAAAAGACTTTCTTTGAATGAAGGACCAGTCTGGCTCCATTTTAGGCTTAAAAACCATGTTTTAGTAACAACAATTTAGGTTCATTACTGTTTATGATTGAACCTCTTTCTCAAGGATTGGTCTATGCCCCACCTGTAACCTTAACAAATGGTTCTGTCCTAACTATTCCAAGAATAGCAATCATGTCTCTGTTTCAAAATGTAAATGACAATCTTGCAACCTTACCTTTGTTTTAAAAGGTTTGTTATGGCTACTTTGTTATGATTACCTGTTGTTATGCCCACCTTGCAACTATGTATTTGTTTCAGTAGGTCACTAGAACTAACCTGTTACACTTATGTTCTGCTCCTGTAACCCTGCCTATTTTGCCCACCAGATTTCTTACCTGAGCTATAAAGTCCTTTACCTCTCAAACCCTGCCTTAGGGGAAGGCAGCCCATGTACATAAATAAAAGAGCTTGCTTTAATTTTGTCATGATGATGTCGGTCAGTGGTTGTTCTCCTCCTGTCTTTGCGATTAACAATCACCCCAAACCCAGCCAGTGAGAGGGTTAGTCAGCATTCTCAAAGAAACTCGCATTTTCAAATCTACCCTCCTTTTCTCAAGCTGTCCCTTCATAACTGAGGGATTCAGACCTCTGGCCTTGGAAGAGCCCCTGCTGCAGCATCTCATTACCTTACAGTGTCCAACCCTGACATTTCTCTCACTCCATATAGGCCTATCTATAGTGAGTGCCACCCACTTGGCTCCCTCTCCTCAGGGAATGAGCAACTTGCAGGGTAGACTTACCAATGTCTGTATTTTTGAAAATCTTTCCTAGGCACACTAATTCTACAGCTTTGAGATCTGAATGCGGAGAGGCTTAAATGGAAGGCTTGCAGAGAGAGAATTGGAAGTCTTGCAGTCCACTGGAAGCTGGAACCAGGGAAGTCCAGAGGGTGAAATGTGGTGTGGCATAGCTTCCTTCTTCCTTTGAGTAAAAGTCTACATCATATTGTCTCACAGGTCAAAGTCAGAATGTCTCATTAGAACCTGTTGACTTTTAAATTCAGGCAGACTATTTACTGTCTCCAAAGTCATCGCCAGGCAGCTCCCATTCAATATACCACCATCTAAATTCATCCTCTGTGTCGCATCCACCCCTCACCTGTAAGAATACATGTTCACACGGAAACAAAAGTGAAAATTGCCTTTACCCTTTCTGACCTCCTCCGTGCTCCCAGACACCATTTTTAAAAAGATGATTTCAGGTGAGAGAATTATTACCCCAAATAAATCTGTATTTTGTAATGCCACATGTCTGCCATAGAAAGATTATTCTTCACTAAAAAAGCTTGAGTCACCTTTTAAAAGATTGCTTGATTTTTACACATCCCCCAAAGAAAGAAGATTCTTGGTTGAAATGATTGCTCAGTGGTTAAGGCTTGCTACATAAGTGAAAAACCAAGATCCCTAGAATCCATGTAAAATGCCAGTACGCAGGCATACTTATAATTCACCCACCATGGAGGGCAGAGGCAGGAGGATTCCTGGGATGCTTACTGGCCAGCAAGCCTAGCTAAATGAACAGGCTGCAGGCAGGGCTGTTGCAAGCAGCTGGACAAGGAGGCAGGGTGGCTACATAAGAACAAAAAAGAGCAGAGTTTATGGTTTAACAGTAGGATTAAAGAGACAGGTTTACTTAATCCTGATAGGAGTAGCCTCTAGAGGAACATTCTTCAGGCTGTGACGTCTAAGGGAGAAAGGTATAGTAGACATACTATGCACACAGACAACACTTGTGCTCAGTCCCCTGAGGAAGGCTTTGCCATCCCTCCTAACCTTACCTTGGGTGGGTGGAGGAAATCTTTGCCATTCTTCCATGAGTCTGAAGTTCTGGGGTCTTTGACATTGGCAGCTCACATCAACACATACACGTTTATTCAAGACTTGACTCATCTAGAGCTTTTTCTGCTCCCTACAGGCATGATCGTGTCAAGGACCCAATGCCTCAGATCCATAGGAATAAATGACAAAGCCTTCCCTGGGTGAGGCTCAGAAGGATAGCAAAGCCATCTTCTGTTCCCAGTGCAAATCTTGACAGTGTGTGCAAGTACAAGTACTTATGAACAATTAACCAGAATGTGCAAAAGCTAGCAACTTCAGCTTTCTCCTCCCAGATGATTGCAGCTTGACACTGCTTACCCACAGAGGGCTCCTATAGAAACTAGCTAGCCCCTTCTGCTCTTTACTAAATAAACTCACTGAGATCCTAGCTATTTCTTAGTTGGTGTGGCTCTATCAGAGTATATCCTGACCTGTCTTAGTTTAGGTTTCCTGCGACAAAACACTACTCCCAAAAAGCAAGTTGGAGGGAAAGGGGTTCATTTGACTTATATTTCCACAGTGCTGCTTATCACTGAAGGAAGTCAGGACAGGAACTCCAACAGGTCAGGATCCTGGAGGTAGTAACTGACACAGAAGCCATGGAGAGGGATTGTCAACTAACTTACTTCACATGACTTGCTCAGCCTGTTTTTTTAATAAGGGCAGAATTACCAGCCCAGGGATGGCACCACCCACAGTGGGCGGGGCTCTTCCCCACTGATCACTATTTGAGAAAATGCCTCACAGTTGGATCTCATGGAGGAACTTTCTCAAATAAGGCTCCTTTCTCTCTGGTGACTCTAGCTTATGTCAAGTTGACACAAAACCAGCCAGGACACCATCCAACTCCAACTTTTCTGTACATGTGGCCGTCCTTTCTTCATTCCTTCAATTGACATCTCACTCAGATAGAGTCTCAGATGCTCTGAACTTGCTAATTCTTTATGGCACATTCATAACTAGTTACATAGTTAACATAGTTAAATAGTTCATAACTAGTTAACTAGTTAGGAGCCAAGTCAGAGGTCACCCTGCTTCTAGAATTCTCCATTACCCCAAGGCTACAGTCAGAAGTATTTTTCCAGAAGTCCATGTAGTATATATAAGATGTAGATCTTCAGGCTCACATGTTGAGATCCTACAGTTTCTGAAAGAAATAATGACCTGGGCATACCTCAGCCAAGTGAGATACCCCTTAGCAATAAACATCCCAAATAAATAAATGGGTGATTCAGGGTCTCTGGTAAAAAGCAAGAGCTGTGTGTACTCACCCATCCCCCACCGTCAATAAACAGGAGTCGCATTCTTTTCTTTTTGTGGTGCACAAGAACAAGGAACTGTTGCCCCAAAGGTCAAATCATATAACAGAAACAGATTTTTAAATAGATGAAAGAAGATGCCCACTTGAGGAAAACTAGTCACACCAAGAGAAGATTGAGTTCTTATGACATCCAAGAGAAATTGAAATATGACATAAAGAACATGTGGATCCTATTAATAGAGAAGCTATTTACAAACCAGATTCTGGAAAAGTAACACTTACCAAATATAATAGTTCTAATTGTGTGTGTGTGTGTAATACCACCAGTATGTATTACACGTGCATGGAGGTCACACATCAGCTTAAACTGTTGCTCTTTTGGCACCATGTGCCTTACTTTTTTGAGACAGGATCTCTTGATGATGTGGAATCCAAGGCTATGTGGTCAGCAAATGCCAGGGACCCTCTTGTCTCTGCTCTCCAAGCACTGGAACCTAAAGCATATATCACCACTCTGTATTTTTCTGTATGTGAGTTCTAAGTGTTACACTGAAAACAGATGTTAGGGTTAAAGGAAGTTTTAGGGTTAAGACATCAAAGAACAATGAGGAAAGAAAAGAAAGGGGTCTGAAGTTGGGTATAAAACAACCAAACCAACCAGATAAGAGAAAGAACAAGACTCTGGAAAAATAACAAAGCTAGTCTTGGCAAGCTTTAGTTGGCTCCCACAACCTTTGAGGAACATATTCAAGGCACTGCTGACCTTACACAGAGTCGTCCATCTGATGCATATAATTGCAATAGACTGAACTGTGAGGACGGCTTCTAAAAAGCCTCTATATATTCCAGAACAGAGGCTATCTAAAGCCTCCCCCATAAACAAGGAGCTAAGTATGAGGCAACCAAGAACTACCACAGCTACATCTCAGTAGGTATGCTCGGAGTTCGCTCCCCATCGTTAAAAACGACAACTGTCCATGGTGAGCTATAAGCTGGTCACAGAAACATGAGAGCACAGTTTAATTAATGGCTTGTAGACCCTACCAACGCCAAAGGCTAACAGACCTCTAGCCAAGTCAGAGGCTTGCAAATCAAGCCAAGGCCTGGGGGACATGCACAGATCACATGAACCTCCAGCGACTTGGTCCATGATTTGTCCAGAGACATGGCCAGTCTCAGTAGAAATGACCTCAGTTCTTATCTTCTTTCTGCCATAAGTCCTGTAAAAAGATACTGTGCTAACAGCTTACTAGACCCTCTGGGGATCCCTCCCACTATGGGAACCTTAGTTTTTCCTGTTCTTAATAAACTTGCTTTCTCATGCTTACAACACCTATGTCTGCATCTTCATTCCCCATTGATATGAGACAAGTATGAAGATTTATACTTTGGGTTGACTTTTGTTTATCTGGTACCCTAGTCTCTGAATCATGCCTGTCTGGGCCAAGAGAGGCCTCATGGCTCTCAAATATCTGCATCATGCAGATCAAACTCAGCAAGGCAAGGGCTTTACTGACTGAGTCATGCCTCCAGCCCCAATACCTCTAAGGTTTTTGCTTTTCTAATTGTTCCGACTCATAGTTGAGTGGCTGGGGTAATTATAGCTGTTTTGTCTACTTCTGGACAAATAAGAGAATTGTGCTTCCCTGTCCCCTGGGAAGTTAGGAGAAGCAATGTGACCTATTTTAGCCAATTAAATGTGAAGGTTAGTAAATCATTCAAGATGGAAGATTCCAGAGGCAGTTCCTCCACACTCTGTTGTCCTCCCTCAGCAATCACTACAAACACACAGCCTGACTTCCCTCCCATGATCTTGCCGAAGGAGAGTGCATGCAGCAGTTCCTCTGCTCCACCTCTCTCACTGGCAGACTGGGTGTTCATATAGGCCACCATCTCTGTAATTGTATTGCTGATTGCATTTAATTTTGACAATTAATATGGTTAGCATTTTAAATCATAAGATGCATTAACATACCTACAAATTACTAATTTCAATGCAAAATAAGTCATCAACCACTTTGGGTATTCTGGAATTACATATATCAAAATGGATTAATTAGTGATTGAAAAACTGTTTATGGTGTGTGCTTGATAATTTTCTGTTTATTAGTGTACATTATTTGTGACATTTTCATTCATGGATATGATGTACTTGGATCATACCCACCCACAGCCTTCTCTTATCCCACTCCCCTTCTCCTCAGTTTTCTTTCTTCCTCTACTTGCCCCTCCATTTTTGTGTCTTTTTCTCCATAGAGTCCGTGTGAGAGAAAAAATATGATTCTTGTCTTTCTAATTGTAGATCATTTTGCTCACCACATCTCTGCCTGCAACTATTTTCCTGCAGATGTTATTTCCTCCCGCTTCTGTATATGCACGTGTATTTATATGTACAAGTACATATGTGTGTGCTGGTGTGCATGTAAGTGTGTTTGCCAGCATGTGGAGGCTCCAGTACAACCTCTGACGTAATTCCTCAAGCACTGTCCATTTAGAATTTGTTTGTTTTTTTTTTGAGGTTTGGTTTTGGTTTTTTGATTTTTTTTTTGAGTTGTAGTTGTTGTTTATTGTTTTTGAAACACTGTCTCTCACTGGCTTGTAGCTCACAAAGTAGGCAAGACTAGCTAGTCAACAAGCCCCAGGGATTCACCTCTCTAGTGCTGGAATTACAAGCTCTGCCACCACACCTGGCTTTATTGTGAGTTGTGGGAATCACACAGAGATCCTCAGGATTGCAAGGGAATTGCTTTGTTAGCCAAGCTCTCTCACTAGCCTATTATTTCATGGGCAGCAGATCAGTTCTTCTTGACCACTTGTATATGCTGAACTCTTCTCCTGAAGTGTCTTTCCCTCTCCGTGCTACTCACATGGCAATGTCTTTATAAGAAACAGTTCCCGCTACCATCTACAGATGCAGTCCTGAATTAGCTCTTTATCCCACAACAGTACTAGAAACCGTTACATCCTACACACTAACTTAATGCTGTGTGTCTGGTTGAAACCATCTCTTAAACCCCCTGGAACAGATGAACCTACTCAGAATCATGTATTTTCATCATCTAACCTAGAATCTATCACTTGGAGTGTGCTCAATAAATGTCTATTGTTAGAATGTTTGAATGAATTTAAAAATGAATTAAACTATTGAAGCAGAGAATTCCTGTCCCTAAGAGCCATATAAGTACTCAGATTTTATTTCTTTCTTTATCAGATAGCATAAAATGACCACTTAATAGGTTGAATATTGTATATGAAAGTCTTTGTTTTTCTCCTTTTAGGTAAACACCAGGTAAGATGGAAGTATCTCATGTAAACCAAGTTGACTTCAAATGTCATATGTTGCAAGAGAATGAAATTCTTATCCTCCTTCCTCTACCTCCTTAGAGCTGATATTACGGGCTTGAGCTGCTACTCTCTGGACTTCCTGCACATGAAAAAAAA
>JADRCC010578083.1:0-18124 GCA_019843855.1 Hylomyscus alleni
TTTAGGCCTGTCCACCCCACTGTGTCTCTGGACCAGCTCACTGATAGTGCTCCTTATTGTGTTTTTTTTTTTTTTTTTATGTCTGACCTATATCGCTTACTACAGTATCTTCCAGGCTCACCCTTATTGTTGCTAATGGCAAGATCTCTTTCCCTTTAAAGGATACATATTATTCTACTGAATATACATACTAGGTTTTCTCAATGCATCCATCAGTTAATGGGCCCTGGGATTCTTTCCCTATCTTGAATATTGTTAACAGTGGTTCAGGAAACACAGGCATGACGATCTCTTTTTGGCATACTGATTTATTTCTTGCATATATACCCAGAAGTGGGGATATTTTGATCACATGGTAGTTTTTTTTTTGTTTGTTTTTGGAATCTCCACATTGTTTTTCTTAATGACTTATACATTTTCCTTTATATATACCTAAATAAATCAGGAAAAAGTTGATGGGTGAACAGTGCCTGCCATCTCATTGGCTATAAATTTTCTGTCTTCCTAGTGGGCAGCGTAGACCTCTATGCCCGAGACTGCCCTCAGGAGCGTAAACAGGCAACAGCTTTATACCAGGTGAATGTGTGAACAAACGGATCAGAGCTGTGTTGTAAATGAGAGAGATGCGATCTTGAGGTAGCTGTGTTAAAGCATTAGTACGTATTGTTACCCCTCTAGTAAAAATAAGTTCTAGAAATGAATAATAACAGTGCTATATAGCAAAGTGAGTGTAATAAGCTCTGCCAAACTGTGCCTTTAAAAAAGTTAAAGTAGTACATTTTCATTTTTAAAATTAATTTTTCATACAATAGATTTTGATCATATTCTTTCTCCTTCCCAATCCTTTCCTACCCAGCCAAATTAATATTCTTTCTCAAAAATATCATAAAAGCAAAAGTAAAAACAAAGAACAAAAACTACAAGAAGACAAAAATTACTGCCCCCCCAAACCCAAACCCCCCCCACAAAAAATTATGAGGTCTGTTTTGTGTTGGAATCTACTCCCGGGCATGGGCCCTGCCCTGGAGTGTGGTTAAAATACCCCGTAACACTCTATTGAAGAAAACAGATTTTCTTTTCCTTTTTTGGTTAGTGTCGGGACTTTATGTTAAAGTGATAAATCTTTTTCTAGGGGCAATTATCATAATAGGAACATTTATGAATAGGAAAATAAAACAGTACTTTTCAGATCTCAATGTATGTGGGAGTCACTTGAGAGTCTCATCCCGAAGTCCGTTCTGCAGGAGTAGGCTTGTGGGTCATGGTAGAGAATCCTTTGTGTTTCTCACTACAAGTTTCCAGGAATGTCCATGCCAGTGGACAAAGGTCACCCTAAGAGCAAAACTCACAGTGGGAAGGAAGCTGGGCATTTCTGTGCTTTTTGTTAGGTCCCTTCGACCCCAGTCAATCTGAATCAAAGAGTCAGTAAGAGTCTCCAGTTCTCCAGAGAGAGTGGATCCCACCTTGAGATTTTGTCTTGAATCGAATCTATTCATTGTTAATGGACATTTATAGGGTTTCTCATCTTTGCTCCTCCAAGGCAGGCCTCAGAGGACAACTGCGCTGCTCGCAAAGATCCGCGTTCCAGAGATACGTGTGCACCTGCGCACACTTAACGCACTGAAGCTGTGGTTACTTTCATTAGTGATGACATCCGGAATTACACATTCATGGAAGGCTGATATCTCTGGACTCGGATTGAGCTGGCAGTCACCCAAGACCCTGTCATTTCTGCACATGCTGTTATTCAGCCATATTATCTTTCTTATCTTGTTCTTATGCAGTTGTTTCTCTGAACCCTTAAGTGTAGGACTGATTTACAGAGCCTGTTAAATTCTATCCTGTTAGCTTTAAACTATTGTTATTACCTATCGTAATAACTTCGGTTGTTGACTTTGTCATCTAGTGTATTCCCTGGCTTCCCAGGTTTATGTCGCCTTTGTGTCGATGAGCGCCCTTTCTCTGTCCATGTGCTCAATTGGTGACTAAGATTCATGGGTGCCCTTGGATGTGCCAGGTAGGGGTCCCCGGTGCTGCGAATATACTGATGAGTACAAAAAGACACCCTTGTCTTCCTAGACCCTTCATGAGTGTGGACATAGATGCCAGGCAGAGATAATAAGTAATGTGTGTGGCATCAAAGGATCCAAGTGCCAAGAAGAAATGTAGGCCAGTGGAGTAGGGCAGGAAGTGAAGAGACTTTGAGAATTTTAGAGTAGATGGCCAAAGCTTCCACCTCCCAAAGCCACCCCTTAAAGAACAAGTCATCAACACCATCATCATCATCACCACCACCATCACCACCATCACCACCATCACCTGGTGAGAAGTGATGTATGAATAGAGATGCCTCTGTATAATTCACTGGAAACTACAGTGGAAAATAATTCTTTGATCTGTTACTAGATCCCGCCCTGTAGGTTGGCACTGGTCATTCACTGGCACCTTAGGGATGTTGTCGATTCATCCACTGGATTCCCCTGCCGTTTAAACCATCCTGTATCCCCTTCTGTGGAGGTTCTTAGGACTATTTTGAGATATAGTGAAAGGTTGATTCTTGCCTC
Organism: Hylomyscus alleni; assembly: GCA_019843855.1. Taxonomy (NCBI): domain Eukaryota; kingdom Metazoa; phylum Chordata; class Mammalia; order Rodentia; family Muridae; genus Hylomyscus; species Hylomyscus alleni. Next base: position 2,565 of record JADRCC010578083.1, read on the forward strand.
TGTGACGTCTCCCTGATGTTATCTAGTAAAAACACTTAGAAGTGAATTTGATGGGCGAAGGCGCTTCCTGCTCCTTAACTTGGAGTCACTCGCTTTTCACCAAGTGGAGCACTAGGAAGTGATGGTTTCTGGGTACAAAGGAAGAGAGATGACTCAGGCCACTTTTCGTCCTTACAAACCTTGTCTAGAAAGTAACAAGATTCCATCTTCTGGAAACTGAAACTATCTCTCCTGGTAAATGTGGACAAGCGTAAGTGCATACTCAACATGTCTTTTGGCTCCATCAAATCAGCACAAAACCTGGCCTCACATCCTCAGACTGCCAAGGACTGATACTCTTCTTCCAGGTTCTACCTGCCAGGTGACTCTCAGGTGCGCCCTGTGATCCTCACACTCGCCTGCAGGCTGCACTGTTGCCGCGGTTATCTCCCAGGCTCGCACAGCCAGCAGTTCAAACAGGTTGTGCCAAGGCTTGCAGGTAGGCGCTCAATCCTCAGTCAAGGCTGAAAAGGGTTGCAGCGGAGAGAGCTGTGGACTCTGAGAAGCAAGGAGAGCCGGGTGCCTCCACTCGGGTCCCTAGGCTGTTGTGACCAAGTGTACCAGCTAGCACCGTTGGCCTCAGTTTCTTTCTCTGTAGAGTGAGTGGATATCTAAAGCTAAGACCCTAAGCTTGACATTCTCAAAGTACAGCTTGTTTCTTTCCTGTTAAAGAGAATTTTGGACATGCACACAATGTGTTTTGATCAAGTCCAAGCCCATTGCCCCTCCACTCCACTTTCTCCCCTGCCCCTCCTGCCACGACTCCCTCTCAACTTCTTATTGTTTTCCTTAACCCCAGGAGTCCACGCAGAGCCCCCAGTGTGCGCATGCGTGGAGGGCCACCTTACTGGAGCATGAATCTCTTTCAGGGCCACATTCCTAAAGAAAACTAACTCTCCTCTCCCAGCAGCCATCCTCTACCAGGGATTTCTTACCTAGTGGAGTTTTCTGGTCATCTCTGTAATTCAGACTAGGATTTATGTTGGGTTCCATCTTGTACGAGTCTTGTGCCTGTAGTCAACAGAGGCGGTCAGTTTCTATGTGTAATGTAACTGCTCTCTTGTCTCTGGAAACCACTGTTTCGCTATAGTCATCCCCTGGCTCCTGCAGTCTTTCCACTCTCTCTTCCTTGATCATTTGTTGTTTAACTTGCTGAGGAAGGGCTGTGATAGAGATGTCCAAAGTCTCTTAAGCTCTGCACACTTACCCACATGTTAGTCTCTGTATTCGGGGCACCTGCTGCTCCCGAAGACGCTTCATCGATGAAAGCTGATGTGTGGGCATAATGATTTCAGTCAAAAGCAATCAGAGCCATGGGAGTTTAGTGCTCACCTTTTTGATGATTTAACTCCAATGAATTCTAGCTGTGTGGATGCATCGGACAGTTCTCTTGCTGACCAGGGAAGCTTGGGACAGATCAGAGGCTCGGAGCACAGAGGCCCTGAAGTGGGAGCCTCCCAGTCAGCAGCCCAAGAGTGAGGGGATCACACTGGCCTGGTAGGAGTTTAAATGGCAGTGAGCAGAGGAGAGACAGCTGCAGGGTCCTAACCCCTGGGGTCTGTGCTTTGCTTCCGTCTTGCACGCATCAGTTTTTCATGGCACTACCTTTCCCCTGAAACCTCATTTCCTTTTTCAATGCCCACAGTAGGGCAGAGTGCAAAGAACAAAAAAAAAAAAAAAAAAAAAAAAAAAAAAAAAAATGTCTCCTTTGCTACAAGCAAATACAGACCCTGTTGGAGTGGCACCTCGGTCCAATGGCCCTTTGTTCTGCTTCTTAATGACTAATTATCATGCTATGAAGTGCTTATGCAACCCCGGTGGAGTTGCCGCCCCTCCTGCCGGAGAGACTGGAAGTGTGTAATCCTCAGAAGCCATGACTGGATCTTGGAGTTGCGCAAGGAGTAATTACAGAATCCAGCCGAGGCTTGCTTCTTATTACAGGCTCCAGGCTTTACCCCCAGTAGCTTTACATGCTCGTTAATATTTAAACTGCCAAGCAGCAGCAGAATATTTTGTAAGCTTCAGGAATGGCCCCAGGACTAAGTGCCGGCCTCGGACCCAAGACAGGCCGGTTAGGAGAGGGCAAGAGATCACATTCAGGTGGGATTTCTTTGTGGACATTTGTCCTTTTTACAAATGTCAGCCCTGGAAGGGCTCTAAATTTCTCCTCCTTTGCTATAGAAAAGAAATTAAATGTCATCAGTCCTCTTAAGCCTTCTCGTTTTTTATTATAATTTCTTTTTGTGGTGCTAGGGATGGGCGTGAGGGCCTCATGCTTGCTGGGCAAGTGTGCTGTTGACAGCTACATCTCCAGCCCCAAGTTTCTCAGTTAAAAAACGGGATTGCCTCTTTAAAAAAAAAAAAAACGCTGGACAATGCTTCATCATCTTATAAAACCTACCTCAAAAAAAAAATGTTTCCTTTAGTTTTTGGTTAGCTACTAGACTATTAAGGGAAGAAAAGAAAGGTTTAGTTTGGTTAATTGTCCCCTCTGGACAAGGACACACACACACACACACACCAAAGCCTGACTTTACCCTGCCCCAGGGCTGCAAGCTCAGACCTCATTCTGTGGCCTTTGGAAGGTTAGCTCTTGACCTCCCGAGTGTCTGACTCCTCTCTTCAGAGGCAGGCCAGTCCTCTGTCTGTCTGTGTGCTCTGGTGGCGCCTATCGCTGTGGGATCTGGGCACAGAGACAAAAACAGCAGGCAAAATACACATTCGTGCATTCGGGGAGGAAATACATGGCTTCCTGGAGTCAGCCTGGGCTTAAAGCTAGAGGATCCCTTACCCAGCGTGGTTTGCAGAGACTACAGAAGAGCCGGGACAAAGCCGACCAGACCAACCGCGGAGCCTTTTCTTGATTTCATTTATGGGAAGCCACAGTTAGTGTCTGTGACATTTGGCGAGAGTTTTAAAGGGGTTCTTCTTTCCTTTTCTTCTATTTCTCCCTCCCTTTTTCTCTCCTTCCCTCCCTGAGGTCTTCCCTCCTTCACCTCACCCTTGCTTCCCCCTAGTTTTCTTTAATTTAGTGATTTAAATAACAAATCACCACAGACTCACAGAAAAACAGTGTTTTCATTCAGAGTAAGATGGTAACTGAGAAAACACCCCTCTATGCCCCAGATCGCTCTGGCCCTACTATTACCAGAGGGAATTTCACTGTCAGCCTTTCTTAGACTTCCTGACTTCCTCTGTGTGCAAATGTTCCTGTACAGTGCTGCATCTGTGTGCACCTATAGTTAAAGATCTTCAGGGTGAGCCTTTGTTCCTTCAATGTTAATGTGTGGTTTCTACCACTGGCCCTTCCCACATGACAATGTTTCTTAGACACATTTCCGCAGCAGCCTGGAGATTCTCTCCGGCACTTCGTAGCTACCCAGCAGCCTACTGTGTGTTTATACCCCTAGGAATTGAGCCAATGTCTTAAACTGGCATTAAATTCTTTTCCATTTGGGGAGATCACAAATACTATTGCACATACCCTGGTATAAGTGTACTGGGAGCCCAATGGAGAGATCATAGCCCGAGGGTAAATTCTTAGCCATGGAATTGCTAGGTCAAAGGCTATGTGCACTTTACATTTTAATAGATATTGCCAAATTGCCCTGCGAAAAAGCTTGCTCCAATTTACAACCCCATTAACATTGTGCGAACTGCCTGTTTCCTCAAAGCCTTACCAACTCTCTGTTCTACCTCACTTTTAAGTATTTGCCAATAAGCAACAGATGGCAGGTCATTATCATTTACATTTGCATATTAATTATAAAATGAACCTTGTTTCACATGTTTATTGCTTATTTTCGACAAACTAATGTTGCTGTTTGTAAATAAAACAATGATTTTTTCCATTTCTCTCCTTTTTTTTTTAGCTTTATTAGTCTTTATTAGGTAGAAAGGCCAAAATTTTTCTTTGCTTGCTTATTATTTTTAACCAGTAGAAGTTGGCAGTATTTATGGAGTCAAAAGACATGCCCTTCTTTTGGTAGCAAAAGAGTTTGTGCCATTCTCTGGTGAGTCCTCTTACACAGGGACTTGGAATGTGTCCTTAATTTCTGCTACGAATACCCTTATATCTTTTCTACAGGCATGTCAGGCTTGGATTCTTGGACAGTTATCTTGGTGAGAGGCATGAGACTGGATTAGATCTCACTGGCTCTTGGTAATCTTGTAGATCAACCTGTTAACCTACATGCCCTGTTGCCCAGGGAGGCTTCAGGTCCCTTGGAAACAGAAGGGATCCAGGTAGGCTCTGAGAAAGGTTCAGGAAACAGTTTGTAGTCCTTTTCCAGTCTAGGGAACCCATAGCTTATCTTTGGAGGAGACTCCTAAGGCAGATGAGAGAGAGAGAGAGAGAGAGAGAGAGAGAGAGAGAGAGAGAGACAGAGACAGAGACAGAGACAGAGACACAGACACAGAGAGAGACACAGAGAGAGACACAGAGAGAGACACAGAGAGAGAGGGAGGGAGAGAGGGTCTAGTCTTAGGACTAATTGAGGCAGTTTCTGTTTTGACAGTATGAACCTAAGGGCACAATCTCTGTACTGAAGAAAAAAGAAGTAGCTAGAATCTGCTTATCTTGGGTTCATGGAGCTTGCTGAAGACAAAAATAAGGCAAATAAAGGATTTTAAAAGTAGGCATACTTCAATTTCTTCAGTGCATTCTCACCACAGACAAAAATTCCTATGGGAGGCTCAAGACACTCACACACAGCCTAAAGTTTCTGGTGTCCCTCCCATGGTTCCTAAAGACGTGGAGTCTTTTCCCTGGAAGACCAAATGAGTTAATTGCACAATCAGTAACGTTAGAGGTTTATGTTTCTTGGCATGCCTGATATGATATGCATGTTGGCAGAGACCTACTCGGCTTTGATTTTCAGCATAAATAATATAATCCTGTAGATCAAATTCCAGGTAATTTAGTTAAAAGGTACTGAAGGACTGTTTCCTTCAAGTGTCTACCTCGTGGTAAATTGTGTAATTTGTATAATTATAAGTTGATTTGATGAGGATTGATTTCTTCATTAAGGGTGTAGTATTACTAATACTAATACTGATTGCCATTTGTTGAGTAGGCTTTCTGTGCTGTGTACTGTTTTGTGTGTGTGTGTGTGTGTATGTGTGCGTGCACACACACACACGCCTGTGTGCAAGCACACATAAATCCATTACATATAAAATTTGTGTGTGTATCCTAATGTAGTTCTTATGCCTCTTGCAAGCCCCCCAGCCTTGGTTCAACCTTATACTCTCTACCTATAAAAAAAGAGAAGATCGGGTAGATCAAGAATCTTTTTTTTTTTTTTTTTTTTTGAGACAGGGTTTCTCTGTGTAGTCCTGGCTGTCCTGGAACTCACTTTGTAGACCAGGCTGGCCTCGAACTCAGAAATCCTCCTGCCTCTGCCTCCCAAGTGCTGGACTAAAGGCGTGCGCCACCACCGCCCGAAATCAAGAATCTTATGTGACATCAAACAACCCCTCAACTCTAGGTCCGGACTGTCTCATCTCATGTTCTGCTGCTGTCGTCCATTCACCCTATCTCCTCACCCAAAGTTCTCCAGATGAGAAGCACCAGGACCACTCCCCCTTTGGAATGTTCGTTGCTGTTTTTGAGAGAGGGTCTTTCTGTGTACCTCCAGCTAATCCGGAGCTTGTTCAGTGGATCTGGCTGCCATTGTACTCACTGAGAGACACCTACCCTCCTCCCCCCGAGTTCTAGAATTAAAGACACACATCACTACCTCGTGCTGGAGCTTTAATTTTTGTGTCAGCTTAAGAAAATGAGCATCGGTCTCTTCTTGCCGCCTCTACGTGAGGTAGGTTATCTATTTACCTGTTGTCATAGAAACCATAGCGCTAAGGATTCCACAAGCCTCATTCCTGCCCCTAATTGCTATTCTAGCTTTTCTAAGGTGGCCCAGGGAGAGACCTGGGAAGGTGAGAGGTCTTTCCTTGCTTGGCAACCTGAAGCTGAAACTGAAGCTGAGGGACCAGAGAGCCAGGAGAGTGGAGAAAGAGGTCTACCCAGTCTCTCAGACCTCCTAACGACCACTCTAGGCTAATGCTGATTACAGCTGCCCTCTTCCTAGGAGGCCTTATTTCTTGACTGAGACGTCCTCCCTTACCTAGATGTGCCTCTCTCAAGAGTCTGCATGATGTGCTCTGCCTCACTTCATTGACTTAAAAGCAGTTTTAGATCAATATATCAGAGGAGAGGGTTTCACCCCGACATCGTCCATCAGTCATCGCGCTTTGTTCTCGCTTCCCCCTCGGCCCTTCATCGTGGACCTCTGCCTGCCTCCTGCTCGTCCCTCTCCTTCCCACAGCTTCTTACCGCAGGCGTCCAGTTCCTTTCCTAAGCCCACCTTTCCTGAAAGCCCTCTTCCCAGCTTTTCCTCAGTCCTTTTGAGTTAGCATTCTTGCGAGGACTCTTCCGTCTCCCCGCTCCCATCCCTAGCCCAGCCTGTCTCTCGGCTGCTCTTCATCTCTTTACACTCCTGCCCCATTTTTCTCTGTGGGTCTTGCTACCGATCAAAGTCATGGATGAAGGACAGGGACCTGGTTAGAAGCCACTGGCTAAGGCTCTGGGTCTCTGATCACGCCGTTTCTTTGTGGTTTTTCTAGTGCTCTCTTTCTTGTTTCTCTCCCCCTCGAGAGTTATTCATTTGTTTATTAATAAATGCTATGGATGGAGCCCATGGCTACACTTTCATCCTTCAGCTCTTACATGCTTGGCTGTCCTGTTCTTGCCTGTGCTCAGGAGCACTGTATTAATAGCTTCAGCAAACATGTGAATCCCTATCTCCTACATGCATATCTCATATATGCATATTTGCTCAAAGCCCCATTTGCACTGAACACGGGTGATTACTGATTCAATCAATGACACCCAGAGGAATTCCATACTTTCTTCAAAATGTTTTATTCTTCCTGTTTTAAAAATGTAATTGAGAGTCGAAATTATTATGATTTCATATAGCTGTCCTTTATTGATACATGACATAATGGTGCTGAAAAACTGCCCATGCGTGTACACACACACACACACACACACACACAGACACACACACACGCAGAGTCAGCTATTTTGTGCTTTGACTGTGTGAATGACTCCCTCTGTCCACCAGTGTCCTCTCCATAACCTCCACGTCCAGTCATCTCCCGTCCCGGGGATGCACCTCCATCGCTTGTTGAAACCTGCCTCCTCTTCATCCCCGTGCGGCCGTGTTGATTCAGATCACCCTGACTCACCTAGCTCATGTGACAGCCTCTCCTGGTTGCTTCTGGTTCTGTCCTCTTCGCTCTGTACTTCACAGAGCAGGCAGTGTTGTTCTTGTGGGGGTCAAGGTCAGTCTCCAGTTACAAGCACTTTGGTGGCTGCATTATCTTCAGAATACATACCAAGGTCCTTCAAAATGCAGCTTGCCTTCCTCCCTCGCCTCGGTTCTACAGCTCCTGAACGTGGACAGTCTGCAGTCCCCCTGACTGCGTGTGCTCTCCTTTGGCTCCGTGCCACCGTCCACACGATTCCTTCCACCTGAAATGTTTTTTTTTTCCACCCCCAGCTCAGCTTAGTCATGGTTCTGGTGTTAGCAGAAATACACCAGCGTTGAGAATGCTCAGAGCCATGGGCGTAGCGTGCCTCTCAGCTGCACACCTTGTATCTACTCTCAGCTCCACGATGCCACTGTATTGTGCTTGCCTCTTTACAGCAAGAGGCTCAGGGCAGGGGCTGGGTTGTACCCTTGCCTTGACTTCTGTGCTGTGTGCCTGGCACGTGGTACCATAAAGGTTTAAAACTTAGTAAGGACCAGAGAAGAACTTTATGTTAGTTCCGGTCTTCCTATATTAATAATTCAAGTAAACATCTTTATTTTATCACAAGTGCATGACAAGCCCCCATACTATACGTACAAAAGGAAGATGTGGCATCCATTATTAAAATGTACATGGAACTCAAACAAGAAAGCAAGAAAGCCAATAACCTGGTCTAAAAAAACGGGCAAAGCATTGGAATGGCCGTTTCCTGACAGGATACATACAAATGGACAATAGGTACTGGATGAAATGTTCACTTCACTAATGAACAGACAAATGCAAATTAAAGATACAATGTGACATTATGCCATGCTTGTTAGAATGGCTGCTCTATCAAAAGGACTGACTACCTGGACGGCCCTGACAACATGCCTATGAGCAACACACTATACAGATTTGCAGGGTATATTAATGAAAAAAAAGAGACCATAAATTTGAAAGAGAATAAAGAGGAGTATACAGGAGAGTTTGGAGAGAGAAAGGGGAAGGGGAAATTGTAGCTATAATTTCAAAAATAAAAGATTAATTTAGAAATGTCTAAAGACTCGTGTTAGCAATGATATGGAGAAGAGGGGAATCCGTCTACACGGTTGGCAGGAACATAGGTTAGCACAACTGTTAAGGAACTAGGACAAAGACTTCCACGTAAATTTAAAGTGGAGCTGGGTTTTGAACTAATAACCCCGAATAAACACCAAAGGTCATGAAAAGAGCATGCTGAAGAAATGTCAACGCTCATGTGTTCGTAGTAGTCTGGTTGTGGAATGAACGGAAGTGCCTGTCATTGGATGGGAGGGTGAAGAGTATATGGTAATTGTGTATAAACACAAGCAATCCGGTAATGTCTTTGGAAGAAGAGAAATCCTATGATTTTGACAGCATGGATGGACCTAGAATTTTTTATTCCTTTCTCCAGCAAAGCTTGATGAATGAGAGCCGTCTTAGAATGGCTTTGCTAGGCAGTGGAGGGCAAGTCTGGCACTTGAATGGCTACACTATGACTTGGAGGGCAAGCCTGGCCCCGAAGGACGGATGCTTCATCTTCTCACTTTTGTATGGAGCCTGAAAAAGATAAACTCAGAGAAACAGGATAAGGAATGATGACTGCCAAGGCCTTGCTGGAAATATGACTGCGAGTTGTTGATCAGAAGTACAAAGTTACAGTTAAATGGCAGTTCTGGCCATCGACTGTACAGTAAGGTGACTATAGGAATGTATGGCACATATAATTTGTGCCAGACATGATGGTCTACACCTTTAATCCCAGCATTCAGAAGACTGAGGTAGGGAAATTGTGAGTTTAAGGGTAGCCTGAGCTCAACAGTGACAGAAAAATGACAGAAAATTAAACTGAAGAAATTTTCCTGGAGAGTGGCTCTTTAATGCTCTCATAACAAGAAACAAGAAGATGTGAAGTGAATGTGTACATTAATTAGCTTGATTTAATCATCTTATAATACATATGTTATATCAAGTCATCACCTGTACACTGTAATGTTTGTAATAACAAACAGACCCTTTGTTCTGAGCCCTGTGCTACACCAATTCCCAAATAACCAGGTCTTCCCTCCGTAATCCCACATTTAATAGAACTGCCTCATTTCTTGTGGCATTAAAAGTCTGTCTCACAAAGGAAACTCTCAGTCTAGATCTTCCTCTTCCAGAATGATTTCTGGACTAAACCAACTGCTGGAATGTAGAGTCTTTTGGACAGCCAGGAACCTTCCTGCCTCCTTCAGTCCTGGCCTCCCAAGCTGTTCCTCATAGCTGGCCATACTCAGTGCTCACTGTATACTAGACTCAGCTTTATCTACTTTGCTTATAGCAACTTCACCTTTACAAGAACACTTTCGGTCTATTAGCAGGGAGTAAATAGGCATAGAGAGGTGACATAATTTATGTAAGTTCTAACAATTATTGGATAGGCAGGGCTTGGATTCAGATTGCAGTGGATGGATTTCAGAGACATCTTTCTCCAGATAATAGCAAAGGGTGATGCTAGACCTATAACTTAGGACCTGAGGTACCAGCGGTAGCGTGGCAACCCCATCCCATCTTAGTGGTAAGCTTGTGTAGGCTCCTACCAGCTCTCAATGTAACTGTAGCTGCAAGGTGATCTATCCAGGGTGTTGAGATGTTACCCATTCAGAAACAGTGCATTCAGGGTCTAGCTGTCAAATATTCGGACATGAGTATCCACTCTTGGTGTCTTGACACTGGCACATTTGCACCATGAATACTGACAGGCACGACAGATCAGAGATCGTGGTCCAAATCAGTGTGCCTGGCGGGGATGCTTAGTCTTCACTGAGAGGACATTGTTTGTGCAGAAGACTGAAGGTCTGTTGCTTGCTGTCCATTGCTGTGTCTGCTCTGGCTTATTCTTGGAGGCACCGAGGGAAGGCACCATGCTTAGTGTACGACAGCTCAGACATGTCAAGGAATCAGGTCTTCTTATCTTCTTAGCCAGTATCCTCTCACCTCCCACTCACTAAAGGGGTCGTTGTTCAACAGACATCTCACACCGTCTTGAATGTCCTTGCGGCCTTCAGCTCTGGAAGTACAGATTCTTGGTGACATCTGACTTGGCAAACCACTCTGGACCTGCTTCCTTCCGCTTTAGGTTTGCTTGCTTGCATCCCTTTTGTTTTTTAGGTTAACTGATACCCTGCTTTTTTTCTGAGTGTTTGCTTCTGAAGGCACCCCAACTGAAATAGGACTGGGTAGACAGATCTGTCTGCCAAGGAATCCTTCAGCAACCCAGGGTGCAGTCTGGCTCCCTATTCCATCTCTATGCCTGGCCAGGAAACTCGCTGGCTCAGTTCTTTCTGGGGCCTTCCCCAGGTCACAGATCCTTAGCTGGGAGGCTTGGATGTGTGGCTTTGTTTGTAGCACCTGCCAGTCGCCAACCCACCACACTCCTGTCCCCACTCCTAGATAACTACTTGCTTGTCTGCCAACTAGCTGGCTGGGGATCTTTTTCTCCATGGAAGAGGTAGACTACTACATCTAAAATAATCCCACAGGAAGGGAAAGGGAAGGGATGATATACTCATTCTTTTTTTTTGGTTTTTTTGAGACAGGGTTTCTCTGTGTAGCCCTGGCTGTCCTGGAACTCACTCTGTAGACCAGGCTGGCCTCGAACTCAGAAGTCCACCTGCCTCTGCCTCCCAAGTGCTGGGATTAAAGGCGTGCGCCACCACCGCCCGGCTGATATACACCATTTTTGTTGTTGTTTGGTTTTGTTTGTTTTTGTTTGTTTTCCTTTCTTTGTAATTAGATATTTTCTTTATTTACATTTGAAATGTTATCCCCTTTCCTGGTTTCCTCTCTGAAAACCCCATATCCCATCCCCCCCACCCCCTGCTCACCACCCTACCCACTCCTGCTTCCCTGTCCTGGCATTCCCCTACACTGGGGCATGGAGCCTTCACAGGACCAAGGGCCCCTCCTCCCATTGATGATTGACAAGGCCATCCTCTGCTACATATGCAGCTGGAGCCATGGGTCTTTCCATGTGTACCCTCTGGTTGGTGGTTTAGTTCCTGGGAGCTCTGGGAGTACTGGTTGGTTCATATTGCTGTTCCTCCTATGGGGTTGCAAACCCCTTCAACTCCTTCAGTCCTCTCTCTAGCTCCTCCATTGGGGACCTTGTGTTCAGTCCAATGGTTGACTGAGAGCATCCACCTCTGTATTTGTCAGGCACTGGCAGAGACTTTCAGGAGACAGCTGTATCAGGCTCCTGTCAACAAGCACTTGCTGGCAGGGATGACATAATCTTATTGTTATCTTTACTGGCCAAGGAGGTTAGGGTCTTCTGGTCCCTAGGAAAGCAAATTGGTGATACTGGAGGGAGGTGCAGACTTCTCTAGCCAAACGCCAGCAGTCTTTCACATTGGTGCGTTTCATGAGTCTGGCAGAACAGAGATGTGGTGGGCATATGTTTGAGTGCACCAAATCCTCCTTGTCCTTCAGACTGCTTCTGTCTTACAGGTAAATCCAGTATCTGACTACTGAGCATGCGAGGTGATAGTGTGGCTTCATGCTCCCACAGAGCAAAGAGAGTAAGGGGGCAGAAGTGGGAGGGATCGAGGGGCCAGACAATGGCTGTCACAGGATCAAGGTTGGAGGAGCTTCCTGTTTGTAGTGGAGCTGACCCCAACCAACGCTGTGCTACCCTCATTGCTGTGGTGCCTGAGTCTACACTAGATTGCCTGCTCTGCCACATCCTGTATTTGCTTTCTCTCTCGAGATGATCTGTCTGTCCAAGGAATTTCGAAGCAAAAATGGTCCCAATTACACCCTTTAGTATTAGTCACTGGGAATAATGGCCACCGGGAGGGAAGGCCCATTGTGATGTATCTGTGGCAGATTGTGGCATATCTATCCTGTCCATTCTCTTGATGTTGAATTCCTAGAAGGATCGTGGATCATTTCATTCATACCCAGCACCTCTCTGCCAGTGAGGGTTGTAAGACAAAGCTTAAGGCTGCCAACATGGCGATTATCTTTGAAAACTGGGGTATGTATGAGATAGTATGCTTGATAAGACAGCATGTATGAGATGGTATGTGGAGATAGTATGTTTGGAACACAAGATAATGATTCTTCCCAGGCTAGAGCATCGGTCCTCCTAGGCTTTGCCATTAGCAAAGGGCTAAGAGGGGAAGTCACTGCAGTCGCTACCCATATCACTTAACTCTCATATAACCCATTTAGTACAATCTCTGTTCATCTAAACGTGTATAGCCAGCTGCTTCCCATGGGACGGGGTATGGCTTGAATTGATGAGGCCAACAGCATAGTGTATGAAAGGACTTTGGTAGAGTTTTTGTCTCTCTTTCATGACTCACAGTGCAAGTAACCTGCCATGAGCCCTGTTGGGGGCTGGTGCCTCTTGAATCAATACTGACTAAAGATACAGTGGTTTTCATTTCCTGTGACTCATTGAGCAAGATAGGGTTCTGGGGCCCCAATCTGTGAGCTCAGGTACTTCAGCACTGCTCAGGGACACAGCATAGTAGGAAAACCAGAGTTGCCACACCCCACTTTCCACAAGTCATACTGGAGTTACGTTTTGAAAAACACCAGCCCATCTTTTTTTTTCTTTTAGGGGACTGGTAAGACAAACATTGTCAGGTTTGTCTTACCAATGTGAACGTTTAAGTCTCAGTGTGCTTCTGAAGCAGAGGCTGATGCCAGGCCCAGGAAAGGAATAGGAGCAAGGTCCTCCACACATCCTCCGTCAGTACAAGATCCTCCATCCATGCATTCCAGGGCTCGTGGGTTTGCTTCAGCCAAAACCTCGAATGAGCCACATCCCTGTGCATTTGACTGGGATGAGGTCTTTTATTGCATTTATAAATGTTCCCCTGGGGCTATTACTCAAAAGGGTTCATTCATCTCATGAATAAGACAACTAATAATTATTCTGTTTCAGATTGCTAGCTATGTGTAACTTCTCTGAGGGGTCAAAAGAGTTATGTTTGCTCAACATTGCTCCAGCATTCTGGCACTTGTGATTACAGCACTGGAGTGCAGGTGAGGTCAGGGCACAGAGTGAGCTGCATATACGGGCCCCTTTTCATGGAGGAGGGTTGCTTTCTGAAAGCTGGGATGGCTAAGCATGTTTGATCATATGTGGGTGTCTTGAAGCCCAGTTACTTTAAGCTCAGGTTTTGTTTTTTTTGTTTTTTTTTTTTAAATGAATTCTTGCTTTAAGGGTTCTGGGCTTTGGGCTGTATCCTAGGAATGGGAAGATCCTGGTAACCACCTTTTTTTTAATGCCTCTTCAGAAACAGTGCTTCTTCTCATTTGGCCTATCCTCTCTGTTCCTGTCCATCTTTTCTCAGCCCCCATACCACTGAAGAGCATGTGTCCCATATGTGCTTGTGGCCCATATTCCCTTATCGAAGAGTACTAGGCACTAGTGATACCCACAGCTTTGCCCAAGTTGGGACAACCTATGAAGAGCTGTGTCTAAGTTCTGGAGTAAAGGAGAGTTTGCCTTTCCTCCAGGTAGACCCCCTAAAAAGTTGCAGTTAACTGAATTCCACAGAAGAAGGGTTATCTCCTTTAATTTAGCTGTTAGTAACTAAGAAACTTAACTGTTACCATTCCCATAAGAACAAATCTTCAAGTCGGAGTGATTGAGGTGTAATTTGCTCCTTCAGTTTCAGCAGTGTATATAGTAACAGAACATGGAGGTCAGTTCCACCACCTGGGAGGTTCCTCGTCCCACCCCCTTGTAATCGTCGATCTAATTTGGCCGTTTTAAGGGTATCAAGGACATAAAGAGCACAAATGTCACCCTTCAAAGCCTTAGAGATGCCTTTGAGTCTGTGAGCACCCTGAACAGCATTCCCAGGTGCCCACAGTGCTCTGGCCCGGTTCACAGATGGTGTGCTGTTGAATTTCCACTCGTACTTTATACTTCTCCTGGCTTCTGGGACCTGCTGTCCTCCATCTGGGGCACTGAAATGTCCGAGGAGACCATTGGGATAAGGATGGTTTTAAGAAGATAAAAGCCCCGCCCAAAGCATTCTGGTTGCTCGGCGGTGTGCCAGTAATGTCAGAGGATCAGATTTAGACCCAGGAGCAAGAGCAACCTTGATAAAGGACAAAGTATTTTCTGCTACATGGGAGAAAGACTTTAAGGTCACCCATGTTTGATGTATTGTCACTTCTTGGTATCCTGGGGACAGGGAGTAATGCCCAGTTTTGGAAAGAACTGTCCAGTAACCATTCCAGAAAGGGAAAAAGCAGGATTCCAGGACTAGATGAGGCCAGAGGGAATTTGGACTCCCCTAGAAAAATAGCAGCTCCCCCACAGAGCAGTTCTCCCTGTAAGGACAATTGTGTAACCCTCTTTAATCATTTATTCCTGTGTCTAAGAAATTAGCCTGGAATATATTTTTCCTAAGTTTAAATATGAGATATTATTTGGGCTGGTTTTAGGGTTCTTCTCTAGTTTCAGGATTTATGTTCCTTAAGGTTTCTCACACTTAATGCCTAGTTTATGTTCTGATTGCATCTATACAGACGTATGGGCATATGTATTTCCATGACTTCAGGCTCCCGAGTGCCCACTGTAATCTTAAATTGATCATCTCTGTAGTCCTGAGAACTACCTCTCAAATAGACAAATGAAGGACTGACTTGATCTCTCAGCTTAGTGTCCGAGTCCTAAATACCTTGTTTCTGATGAAGTCTCTTGAAAATGGCACAATGTCACTTAGCTTCTGCCTCTTGCCTCCTCAAAGAAGCAGACCATCGTTTCATGCCTATCTCTCCAAACTGACACTTCAGTGGGAAGCCGAGATCACCAAGAACACAGTGGGAGGAAATATTACTGAAAATACACATTGTGACAAGTCAGAGCGACAAGCTGGAAGTGCTCTTTCTATGTTCATGCGCTCCGGCAGATTTTTCAATATCTGGGAGAACTCTATCCATGTTTTACAATGCTACCATGCTTTGACGCATGCACTTGATCCCAAGTTGACTGAGGGTAGAAAGAAAGAAATGCTTGCTGTCATCTTTGACACTGTGTGGGAGTGTTCATGCTATGATTCTCCCAGCTGATGCGCTACTGTAGCTGATGCACTACTGTAGCCCACGGGGATGACTACTTCCCTAGGGTAACCCTTCTTAGCATTTTGTTTGAATTCTTTTTGAGTGGGCTTTGCCTGGCGCGCGCGCGC
>JADRCC010578085.1:0-24270 GCA_019843855.1 Hylomyscus alleni
TCCAGGTTAAATCTAGAGTGGTCTGATAAGATAAAAGGCATTATTTTAATTTTCTTGTATCTGTTAATGCTTGCTTTATGATGAATTATGTAGTTAATTTTGGAGATGAGTCCATGAGACTTAAGTATAATCTTTAGTGTTTGACTAAATATTGTATAGATTTGTTAGATCTATTTGAGTCATAATGTCTGTTAGTTTCATTATTTCTCATTTAGTTTTACCTGGAGATCCTGTCTGAGAGTGGGATGTTTAATTTTATCACTACTCATGTGCGATTGGATGTACAACTTAAGCTTTAACCATGTTTCTTTTAAAAATATGTATGCCCTTGTGTTTGGGGCATGGATGTTCAGAAATGAAATATAATCTTGGTATATTTTTTCTTTGATGAATATTATGTGTTCTACTCTGTCTCTTTTGATTATTTTTGGTTGAAAGCCCATTTTAATAAATATTAGAATGGCTACACAAGCTTGGTTCTTCGGCCAGGTTACTTGGAATTTTTTTTTCAGTTTTTTATGCTGAGGTTATGCTGATGTTTGTTGCTTAGGTGTGTTTCTTACCTGCAGCAAATTGATGGATCCTATTGTATTAGACTATGTCTTCTTATTGGAGAACTGAAACCATTGATTTTGAGAGATATTAGTAACCTGTGATTGTTATTTTCTGTTATTTTGATATTGTTGCTGTTGTTATTGTTGTTGTTGCTGGTGGTGGTGGTGGCAGTGGTGTGTGTGTGTGTGTGTGTGTGTGTGTGTATGTTTGTACACTTTCCTTGTTTTTGCCTGCACGGAATTACATATTTTCTTGAATGTGGTTATCCTTCTTCAGTTGAAGTTTTCTTTCTAGTATTTTCTGTATGGCCAGATTTATGGAAGATATTGTTGGAATTTGGATTTATGTTAAAATATCTTTTTTTGTCTATGGTTATTGAAAGTTTTGCTGAGAACAGAGTTTGCAAGATATCTCTAAGGTCCTACTTGTTTTTAGTGTATCTGTTGACAAGTCAGCAATAAGTCTGCCTTTCCATGTCACATGGCCCTTTTTTCTTGCTATTTTTGTAGATAGTATATTTTGATTATTATGTGGTAGGATGATTTTATTTTCTGATCCAGTCTAATTGCTGTTCAATAAGCTTTTTGCATGTTTATTGGCATTTCTTTCTTTTGGTTGGGAAGCTTTTTTGTGATTTTGTTGAGAATAATTTCTGGCCCTTAGACCTGGGACTCCTTAATTTCCTCTATTCATAATATTCTTAGGTGAGGTCATTTTCATTGTATCCAAGATTTCCTGGATGTTTTGTGGTGGGAATTTTTTAGCTTTAAACTTTTCTTTGATATATCAATTTCTTCTATTGTATCTTCTATGCTTGAGATTCTTTCTCTTATCTCCTGTATTCTGTTAGTGCTTGCATCTGTTGTTTCTATTCTCTTTCCTAGTTTTTCCATTTCTACATTTCCTCAGTTGATTTTATCTCTATTGTTTTTATTTAATCTTGCAGGTTTTGCACAATTTTATGTGCTTCCTTCATCCACTTAACTGTATTTTCCTGTATGTCTTTAAGGGATTTATTTGTTTTATCTTTATAGACTTCAGTCTGTTTGATTGTGTTTTTCTGTATTTCTTAAAGGAGTTTATTCATTTCCTCTTTAATTGTTTCTATTATCCTTATAAGATTGTATTTAGGGTCATTTTCTTCTGTTTCAGTTGTGTAATATCTAAGGCTTGCTGTAGTGGAATAGCTGTGCTTTGCAGATATCATATTGCCCTGGCTTTTGTTCACTGTGTTCCTTCAATGGTTTCTAGCCATCTGGATGGTATTAGTCCCTGGATGTTCTTGTTGTAGAAGGTATTGAGAGAAGGGTGAACATCATTGGTCATTAATTTCTTTATTTCTTCTATTTCTGAGTTATTATTGGGTAGAGAGTTTTTCAGTTTCCTGTGTGGGCTGTCAATTGTTTTTGTTATTGTTATAGTCCAGCCTTAATCTATGATGATCTGATAGAATGCAGGAGTTATTTCTGCCTGAGTATGTGGTCAGTTTTGGAGAAGATTCTATGAGGTGCTGAAAAGAAAGTATATTGTTTTGTTTGGGGGTAAGAGGTTCTGCAAATATCTGTGATGTCCATAAGGTTCATAATATCTGTTAGTTTTATTGTTTCTATGTTTATTTTCTGTTTTGATTACTTGCTTATTGATTAGAGTGGGGTTCTGAAGCCCCCACTATTTTTATGTGTGGTTTAATGTGTAGTTATAACATTTTTAATTTCTTTGACAAGTGTCCTTTTATTTGTGGCATAGATTTTCAGAATTGAGACTTCATCTTGTTGAATTTTTCCTCTGATAAGTATAGAGCACCCTTCCCCATCTTTTCTGATTATAGTTGGTTGAAAGTCTTTTTTATTAGATATTAGAATAGCTATTTCCACTTGTTTCTTGGGTCTGTTTGCTTGGAAATTATTTTTTCCAAGCCTTTATACTAAGGTAGTATTTATCATTATTGTTGATATGTGTTCCTTTCTGAAGCAGAATGATGGATCATTGCTCTGAGACCCCAGCTGGTACAGGATTGGGCTGAAAGGGTGATAAAGTTCCAACTAGGCAGGACAGAGTAAAAGACTGCTAAGATTTCTGGGGTTCACCACAGGTGGGCAATTGGGGTAGGTGTACAGAAGTGTCTCACCAGTGTGTGTCAGATTAAAGCTGGACTCTTGGGAGTCTTTAAAGTCATGTGGCATCCAACCCACTACTCTGGGCTGTGTGGTACTTATAAATAAAAAAAGTATGGTTGTGTTACCTAAAGTGGAAGAGTACATATACTAGGTAGGAAAATTAATAATGCTGGACACAATAAATCTTACTTATGTTACAGAAAAGTTTGTCAGAGCTATTTCTGTAAGTAGACTTGATATTGAAAATAAATTTGGCAAAATTTACAGGACTAATTATGAAATTCTTCCAGCTGAACAAACCTAATATATAATCAGAAAGCACTATTTTATTAGCAGATACAACTTGCCTGACAGGGTAGTATACTATATAGGATCTAATTCTGGGTAAAATCTCTGATACCTTTTCTCCCTCAGAACCTACAGAATACTATGAAAGCTAACCTATAGAAATTTTCTTCTTCCCAGATGAAGTATAATGTCAACTTCCTTCTACTGTCATTTCTAATCACATGTGTGTTACTAGATCATAAGTTCCCATATAACTTTTCCTGAAACCTTCAATGTTGCTTAAACCCTTGCAACACTTCCTTATGCCTCATCCCTTTTCTGCATAAAGCTTTCTCTTCTTCGTATTTTTTTTGAGACAGGGTTTCTCTGTATATCCCTGGCTATTCTGCAACTCACTCTGTAGACCAGGCTAGCCTTGAACTCAGAAATTCACCTGTATCTACCTCCCAAGTACTGGAATTAAAGGAGTGAGCCAACACTGCCTGACTTGTATTTTTTAAATATTTGTGTGTATGTGTGTGTGTGTGTGTGTGTGTGTGTGTGTGTGTTTATGTGTATATATGTTACCTATGTTTTCTCCACTTATGGAGAAACACTTATTTCCAGTGCTCATTTCTTAATTTCTGGTTTTTCATTCATTCTCTAACTCAATTATACAAAACAAAAGATATGAACATAAGATCAATAATTGAGAAGGGTCTTCAAATGGGGATAGAAATAGAATAGAATATGGAATTTTCTTCTGGCCTGTGTAACTTCCATTTGCCAATGAATTCCAGAATTCTATTTTTCTTTACATCTGGGAAATACTGCATTGTATATATATATATACCAAATTATTATTTGTTCAATGGCTAATGGGCATCTAACTAAGTTGATTCTATTTACTAGTTATTTTTAATCAAGCTGCAACAAGAATGGAAGTGTAAGTGTGTCTATAGTATGAAATAATGTCCTTTGAGTATATACTCAGCAGAAGATAGTTGGATACTATGGTAATACAATTTCTATTTTAATGAGAAGCTTCCACATTGATTTTCTAATTCAGATGATTAGTTAACACTCTTGTAATTGGGAATGGCTCTTCCCATATATCCCCACCAAATGTTTGTGGTCATTTGTATTCATGATCATGGACATTCTTTCATGTTTGAATATGTTTGCTAGCCACTTGTATTTCTCCTTTTGACAACTTTGTGTTCTGCTCTGTAGCATAATTTTAATTGGTTTACTTTCCTCACATTTAGGATTTTGATTTTTTTCATATGTTTTAGGTAGTAATCCTCTGTTGGGTAATAGCTAATAAAGATCGCCAAAGAATATGTCGGGTTTCTCTTCATTGATTATTATTTTTTTCATGATTGGGGAATTCATATGCTCTTGTGGGTATCTATTGTCATTGTTTTAATAGTCATGCTGAAAAATTTCATTCTCATTATTTTTTTGTGTAGAAATATCTTGTTGCTCTCACCAACAGTAAGAATTTTTGGTAGCTTCTGCAGTAGGTAGGAAGTAACACAGAAACCCATAACTACTAAAAACGCTGAGAATAAGTGACTAAATACTTAGATGAATTTCACCTAAATCTAAAGCTCAGAGAACATCATGGAGGAGTGAACAGAAGAATGTAAGAGTTGGGGGATAAAAAGAATTGTGAATTTTTTTTTCTTCTGGACATGAAACAGTGATTCACAATTCTCTCACAATACACATTCTCTCACAGTTATGATTAGCTATATAAGATCTGTAGGAAATCCAATCAGACAGAATATCAGCATGGATAGAAGAGAGTCTTTGGAGGAGCTATGGATAGTTGGTGGCTATTGAGGGAGATATAATCATTTTTCTTTGAGAATATGGATACCAATTAGTTACCATGCCTTAGTAGATGTCCCCATACCCACCCTCACATAGACAAAAGCAGTTGAATGCATTGAGATATCGTTAATAATAAAATGAGGATTACATGAAGGCAGAAGGAAGAGTAGTTGTTGAGTTACAAGTGAAGTGGGAGGGAGAAAATAAGGTGGATAAAATGAAAACTATATTGCATATAAGTATGATATTTTCAAATGATAAATAAATATTTCTTTACCTTAAAGCAAATATGTAGTATTTGTTTATAAAACAAATGACTGTAGAAGTTATAATAGAAATTAAAAATCATTATTATGCAACTTTTAACATAACAATAAAGTAATTAAAAGCCTAATATAAAAAATAACTACAAAATATAGTGTTGAAATTTAGCTGAAGATTGACTCTAAAAATCAGCTAAAAATTACTTTTAAGATGATAGGAGGAAATGGGATGGTGAGCTTTGTAATTTTTTCTGAAGTGTTGCTGATGTTTATGCTTAATGTATATGGTATTAGAATATCTGTACTAAAGTATTTAAAGGTGATGATAACAGCTGTACGTTACTTGAAATATTTTAAGGTAAAATTCTCATGTTCATATATATCTGCATATGTGTATCTGTGTGTGTATCACAAAATAAAGAATGCAACCTAAAATCTAGCTAGCATTATATTTTCATAAACCACTTGGAATTGAGTGCTTGATTATTTTTCAATCTGTTCATTCATCTATTTGGGAATGCCATTATTAATCATAATTTCTCCAGTGTTTATGTCTGTTTCAATCCTTCATCTTCTTGCTTTAATTCTTGTGGAGAAAAAAAAATACTATTCATAAATTTCTACATAACTATAAAAATCCCCTGTAATGATTTTCTGGATGGTGTTAACATTTCAAGTCACAATTTGTATTAGAGTCCATTACAAATTGTTGTCTATGAGAGAAATGACCAACGAATGGTAATCATTTCTTCTTCCCCTCACATTGAATTTTGAAACTATTCCCTCTGGTGCTTTATAAGAATAATTGTAGTTACCAAATGTGACAAATATGTGACAAAACCAACTCAAGGAAGAAAATATTTGTTTATTTATATGTTTTCAAAGGGTCACAGTGCCTTCTGGTCTGAGGCTGTGCCTGAGCAGATCTTGGGCGCTAGCTCTGCACTCAGTCTTACAACATCAAGAGGAAGCTTGACTCTCAGAAGCTATAGCAGACCCAGGATCAGAAGTGAGGCGACCACATTGGCATTAATACTTGGAGTAACTGGGTCCCTCATGATCCTGGGACACAGGAAACACTGCACTAACAGTGGCTCAGGTTCCTTCTGGTCTGAACCTTGTGCACTGAGCAGACCTTAGGCACTGGCTCTGCTTCCAGTCCAACAACATCCAGAGGAAACTTGACTCCCAGGTTCTATAACATGACCAGGATCACAGGTGAGGAGGCTACAACATTGGTCCCGATACCTGGAGTAACTGGTTCCCTAAGGATCCAGGGACACAAGATCCCATGCTCAGCCTGCGGTACAGGTTCCTTCTGGTCTGATCCTGTGTGCCCTGAGCAGACCTTTGGCACTGGCTCTGCACTCAGTCATACAACACCCAGAAGAAGCTAAACTCCCAGGTGCTGTAATATGCTGAGGATCACAGGAGAGCCACAACATCAGCTCCAACATCCAGAGTAATTGAGTCCCACAGGATTCAGGAATGCAGGAACCCCCACACAGCTAGTAGCACAGATTCCTTCCAGTTTGATCCTGTACCTGGAGCAGACCTGGGGAGCTGACTCTGCACCCACTCTTAAAATACCTAAAGAAAGTCTAACTCCCAGGTGCTCTGAAATGCCCAGGATCACAGGATCATAGGATCACAGAGGAAGCTTGACTCCCAGGAGATCATACACATCCATGAGGACTGGAACTCTGATATACTCAAGATCACAGCTAAAGCCACAACAGAGTTTCCACTACCCAGTGTAAAATGAACCCCCACAGGAACCAGGGAAACACAAACCCCAGACAAGCCAGAGACACAGGTTCCTTCTAGCTTGCACTTGTACCTGGAGCAAACCAAGGGCTCTGGCTCACCATCTACCCCTGCAACACCCAGAAAAAGCTTGACTCCCAGGAGCTTTGAGGCAACAGGATCTCAAAAGCTTGGTCTCACCAGGATTTCAGGACCACAGAGACAATTTGAATCCCAATAATTCTGATATACCCAGGATCTCAGGATCACAGGATCCCAGAATCACAGGATCACAGATACAGCTGGACTCTGAGGAGTTCTGATTGAAGTTTTGAACCTTCAATCAGGTTCAAAAGAGGAACAGGCTCCAGTCAGAGACAGCAAGGGAAGGTAGAATGAGAGATAACCAGATGGTGAGAAGCAAGCACAAGAACAAGCAACAGAAACCAAGGCTACATGGTATCCTCAGAACCCAGTTCTTCCACCACAGCAAGTCCAGGATACCCCTTCACACTGAAAAAGCAAGTTTTGAAGTTACAAACACTTCTCATGATGATGATAGATGACTTTAAGGACATGAATAACTTCCTTAAAGAAATACAGGAGAACACAGGTAAACTAATAGAAGCCCTTAAAGAGGAAACACAAAAATCTCTCAAAGAATTGCAGGAAAACACAACCAAACAGGCAAAGTTATTGAACAAAACCACCCAGGATCTAAAATGGAAATAGAAACAAAGAAATCACAAAGGGAGACAGCCTGGAGATAGAAAACCTAGGAAAGAGATTAGGACTCATAGATGCAAGCATCACCAACAGAATATAAGAGATAGAAGAGAACTCAGATACAGAAGATACCATAGAAAGTATTGACACAACAGTTGAAGAAAATGCAAAGTGCAAACAGCTCTCAACCCAAAACATCCAGGAAATCCAGGACACAATGAGAAGATCAAACCTAAAGAAAACAGGTATAGACCAGAGCCAAGGTTCCCAACTTAAAGGGCCTATAAATATCTTCAACAAAACTATTGAATAAAAGTTCCCTAACTTAAAGAATGAGATACCCATCAACATAAAAGAAGTCTACAGAACTCCAAGTAGATTGGACCAGAAAAGAAATTTTTCCCATCACATAATAATCAAAACACCAAATACACAAGACAAAGAAAAATTATTAAAAGCATTAAGGGAAAAAGGTCAAGTAACATATAAAGGCAGACCTATCAGAATTACACCAGACTTCTCACCAGAGACTGTAAAAAACAGCAGATCCTAGGACAATGTCATACAGACCATAAGAGAATACAAATGATAGCCCAGGCTATTATACCAAGCAAAACTCTCAATTATCATAAATGGAGAAAACAAGATATTCTTTGACAAAACCAAATTTACACAGTATCTTTCTATGTTTCTACAAGTCCAGCCCTATAAAGGATAATAGATGGAAAACTCCAACACAAGGAGGGACACTACACCATAGAAAAAACAAGAAATTAATCTTCTTTCAACAAACCCAGAAGAAGATATACACACAAACATAATTTCACCTCTAACAACAAAAATAACAGGAAATGATAATCACTTTTCCTTAATATTTCTTAATGTCAGTGGACTCAATTTCTCATTAAAAAGACATTGACTAGCAGACTGGATATATAAACAGGACACAGCATTTTACTGCATTCAGGAAACATACCTCAGTGACAAAGACAGACACTACCTCAGAATAAAAGGCTGGAAACCAATTTTCTAAGCAAGTAGACCTAAGAAACATGCTGGAGTAACTATTTTAATATTGAACAAATTTGACTTTTTTTTCAAAGCCAAGTCTTTTATTTTTTATTTTTTGAGTTGGATATTTTATTTATTTACATGTCAAATGTTATTTCCTTTCTTGGCTTCCCCTTTGCAAACCTCTTATCTCATCCCCTCTACCCCTGCTTTTATGAGGGTGCTCCTCCAACCAATCCCCCACCCCTGCCTCACTGTCCTAGCATTCCCCTATGCTTGGACATCAAGCAATAATAGGACCAAGGACTTTCCCTCCCATTGATGCCAGATAAGGCCATCCTCTGCTACATATGTAGTTAGAACCACATGTATCTTTTGGTTGGTGGTTTAGTCCCTGGGAGCTTTGGGGGGAGGTTTAATTGGTTGATATTTGTAGGGACAAAAAGTGGAACAGAGACTAAAGAAAGGCTATCCAGAGACTAGTCCACTTGGATATTCATCCCATATTCAGCCACCAATCCCAGATAAAATTGCTGATGCCAAGAAGTGCTTACTGATAGGAGCTTTTGCCAAAACCTTACCAATACAGATGCAGATGCCTTGTAATTCTTTACCTGTGAAATTTCTTTTCATGTGTAGTTATTATTTTATAAATGACCCAGAAAAGGAAAAGGAAAACTGAACATAATTGGAATGTTGAACATCATCTGTATAGCCACTACACAGCTTTGTATTTTGACTTGACACAGTGCTTCAGAGTATTTGGTGCTCCTCTGACCTGAGCTCAGTTCTTAGATCCTACCTTTGGTAACAAAAAGCTGTCTAAAACTCTAGCTACAGGGAACTGGACACCATTTCTGGCATGTCCAGGTACTCCTAGATATGTGCTATCCATATGATATGCATGCAGATACATGGACACAGATGTGTATAATTCTAACAAAAGCAACAACAACAACAACAACAACAACAACAACCAAAACTTGTTCTGTGGCATTTCTCTCTGTCCAGGTAAATAATTATTGAAAGCAGATTTTTCTGCCCAGCTGTTTTTAAAGTTTATCTCCTTCCCACTTTGTCATATGTCTTAGTCAGGGTTTCTATTCCTGCACAAACATCATGACCAAAAAGCAAGTTGGGGAGGAAAGGGTTTATTCAGCTTACTTCCACATTGCTGTTTATCACCAAAGGAAGTCAGGATTGGAACGCAAGCAGGTCAGGAAGCAGGAGCTGATGCAGAAGTCATGGAGTGATGTTCCTTACTGGCTTGCTTCCCCTGGCTTGCTCAGCCTGTGTTCTTATAGAACCCAAGACTTCCAGCCCAGGGATGGCACCACCTACAAGGGGCCCTACCCCCTTGATCTCTAATTGAGAAAATGCCTCACAGCTGGGTATCATGGAGGCACTTCCCCAACTGAAGCTGCCTTCTGTGATAACTACAGCCTGTGTCAAGTTGGCACACAAAACCAGCCAGTACAATTGACCCCTTGTCAACTTGACACACAAATATATCACTATTAAGATTCAATCCTTATTTTCTTATTCATCCCCAAGATCTAAAGTCATACAGTCTTTACATATTAAAAGTTCAATCAATTTAAAATGTGCAATATCTTTTAAAAATTCAAAGTCTCTTAACTGTGGACTCAACTAAAATACTTTCTTTCTTCAAGAGGGAAAACTATCAGGACACAGTCACAATCAAAAGCATAACCAGTGTCTGAGATCCAACTCACGATCTTCTGGGCTCCTCTAAGGGTTTGGGTCATTTCTCTATCTCTGCCCTTTGTAGCACACATCTTGTCATCTTGTTAATCACAGCTGATTATTTAGCCCAAGCTAACCAAAACCACAGAATCTTCACAGTCAAAACAACATGTCCCTGATAAGAGTCTTTAATCTTCCCTCTGAAATTTCACAAGCAGGCCTTCATCTCTGCACTGTTCTCAACATGATCTTCCAAGCTCCTACAGAACATCCCACAGAGTTCTTAACAACCAGTGGATATTCTAGCTCAAAGTTCCAAAGTCCTTCCATAGTCCTCCCCAAAACATGGTCAGGTTGTCACAGGAATACCCCACTATGGTGGTACCAATTTGTCTTAGTCAGGTTTTCTATTCCTGCGCAAACATCATGACCAAGAAGCAAGTTGGGGAGGAAAGGGTTTATTCAGCTTACACTTCCACATTGCTGTTTATCACCAAAGGAAGTCAGGATTGGAAATCAAGCAGGTCAGAAAGCAGGAGCTGATGCAGAGTTCATGGAGTGATGTTCCTTACTGGCTTGCTTCCCCTGGCTTGCTCAACCTGCTTTCTTATAGAACCCAAGACTTCCAGCCCAGGGATGGCACCACCCACAAGGGGCCCCACCCCCTTGTTCACCAATTGAGAAAATGCTCCACAGCTGGATCTCATGGAGGCACTTCCCCAACTGAAACTCTCTTCCCTGTGAATACTCCAGCCTGTGTCAAGTTGGCACACAAAACCAGCCTGTACATCATATTACATCTTTTGGCCTTTTCCCCCACATCTCTGCAATGGAAACAAAGAGAGGGAACAGTGAATAGTGTGACTTATGCTTCACCAGTGTGAAAATGTATGTAGCTATTCCCTTTGCTTCATGTTTTGCACTGTTCTTTCAGGTAACAAAATAAGTGTTAAGAGTGAATGCAGAAAAACTAAACCTCATTGATTCATTTTGAAAGGATAGTGTGAAAATTTGACATGCTCCATAATAATCATCATAATTATTTGGCTTTGATAAAATCTTATCAAGTCTTTCTGATTTGCTTACGTACATATCATAATATGAGACTGAGCTAGTAGATTTGTTATATGGAGGTAAATCCAAGATTCATGACTCAAAACTGGTAAATGTGTATGAACTTCTGTTTCTTTCTTGCTAGTCTGATCCTGCCTCTCTGTGCTTTACTTTGTGTTTCTATAAAAATGTGCATTTCTTTAAGTATTTTTTCTGGAGATTGATGAAGTAATATGTAGAAAGTACTTGCAAATCCCCTGAGGTTTTGACGAACTTCTCATTGTAAGTATTTTTTCAGGTTTATTTTACCAGCTGAAATTTGAAGACCATATAGGTACATTAAATATTTGCTCACATTTAGAAGTTGAAAGGTGGAATAGTGTTTCTTGCCTGCAACCTTATTAAAGAACATATTGATGTGACTCTATGGAGAATACAGACCATAAGAAATTGATTGTTTTGCTGGATTTTGCTTTGGGGATTATCATCATTTTGTCGACATCCTATATGTTGTCACATAAAACAGCCAACTCCAATCCCCTTTTTAAAAAGCTGAAAACAGGGGGTTGGGGATTTAGCTCAGTGGTAGAGTGCTTGCCTAGCAAGCACAAGGCCCTGGGTTCGGTCCTCAGCTCTGGGGAAAAAAAAGCTGAAAACAGGAGCTGGAGAGATGGCTCAACAGGTAAGAGCACTGACTGCTCTTGTGAAGGTCCTGAGTTCAAATCCCAACAACCACATGGTGGCTCAAAACCACCTGTAATGAGATCTGATTCCCTCTTCTGGTGTGCTTGCAGTCAACTACAGTGTACTTATGTATAATAATTAATATATCTTAAAAATAAAAAATAAACAAAAATTTTTAAAAAGCCAAAAACAGGCTTTTTAAACAAACAAACAAACAAACAAACATTCCTTACTTTTCAGACTTGATGCACATTTTTTAATTGTTTTAAATTTTTACAGAAATTAATGTTAATGGTTCTTTCCTATGACATTTCAATAGATACATGAAGGTTTGCTCTTCCCCACTTTCCAGTAATTATGCCTGGATTTAAAACAAAAAATGAAAAAAAAAAAACAAAAAAACAAAAACAGAAAACTAAGTGAAACCAAGCCAAAGAAACAAAACAAAAGAAAAACAAAATCAAAAACAAAGAACAAAAACAAAACAGAAAATCTTTCTAAGAAATGAGAGGCAGAAGGCTGATATTTGGCTTTTCTTGAAGGTTTCAGACCATGCCATACAACATTACCTGAGGAATGGGCTTTCTCTCTGACCTTATTTTCCTTCACATTTCAGTTAGTAAGTTTGTGAATATGGTTTAGAGCCTGAAAACAGTATGTGATTTGCTCTGGATAATATTTCATAAAGTATATAAGTGCTTTCCTGGATTTGAGCATCTGGTAGGAGGCAGAAATTTAGCTCTTCATTCTTAGTTCATGAATACCAGAGTTTATTATTTCACAACGATAGGGAGAAGTGGGCTTTACCAACAATGTAGCTAAAAAACAAAGAGAGTTTTGGATTTGTTCTTTAAAATACCTGGAGTTGAAAACAGTTTGGAATGAAACATTAATATTTAGTGTCTGCTGTATTGTCAAATAATTCTTGTTCTTCCTCTCCCCATACCTCTCTGCCTCTCTTTGTCTCTGTCTCTGTTTCTCTCTCTCACACACACATGCACACATGTCTTTTATTCATAAATGAACTTTGAGAAGAAACAATGATTTCTTAAATTTGGAAAACATGCTTTTCGAAATAATATTTTATTTTGAACATTTCAGATGTTTTAAGTTTAACAAAGATAAAAAAAGGTCAAGTTGTGTTGGGATTTTTGTGAGATAGAAAAAATAATAGAGAAAGAGACTGGTTATAATGAGATCAAGTTTAATTAAATTAAAATTAATACATTAGAATAATTAGGCTATTAGAATAGAAGCTATTTGGACATCACCCTGTCTGGTATATTCTACTGTCAGTCATGGTGTGTCTTAAAAGTTGTCTTAGCCTTAGCTAAATTTTCAAAAAAGCTGAGAGTAGGACTACAAATTCTCCCCCATATAAATGCCTCCAGAGTTGAATAAACACATCCATGGTGCTCTGATTATTGTGAAATATGTGTTTCCTATAATATGGCTCTATGTTTTACTATTGTAAATTTTATGCTGGTCACTGCTTTCCAGTTAGTAGAGTTGTCTGGTTCAGTGTTCTTCAAACAGAGTTGTCCCTGCAGAAAGGACTGACAGTTTCAGATTGAAGAAGAGGTTTAATATAGGTTAGTAACTTGTTGGGCAATACTTACCTCAATTCAACCTTAAGCAGAATAAACAAATAATATTTCCAAGACCCTTTAGTGGGCACACAAGTCAAAGTCAAGGTTACCTCTTTTGTTATTACATTGAGTATTTCATACCAGGAACTTGACTTGTAGAATCCAATTTAAATTTGAGCAAACTTTTCTGAGGTCAGTATTTGTGCTTTAGAGATGATGAAACTGAATAAAGTTAAAAACATTATTTACTAAGAATTATTTCCCTGGCAGTGATAGAACTAAGACACAAAACTTGATGTAAATGGGATTGAATATGTGTTCTCTATTTTTATCAGCCATTTACATTCCCAGTTGAAAATTATTTTTTAGCAGTAGGTGTTTTGGAACTGCCTCTATATTATGTTGAAATAAATTGTACACTTAATATAATCTATTTCAATTAAATGGAAACATCACTAACTATATATATTTCTAAGTATAGGATATCATTGAAAAACAAATTTAACTAACAATAACCTGCATGCTATTTACTTGATATTTAAAAACTGAAGTTTGTATACCCTAGAACATGTCATAAACAGTCAAATATCTGAAATTGTATTGGTTCTTCTGCTGGTTGAAAGCCTGAGCTACTCATGCATGGTAACCACTAGATATTGCCTTGTGTTACATGAAAATGCTATTGTCAGAGAGCTTTCAAAGGTGAAAGACTTCATAATTTTTTGAGAAAATCATGAAAGAATTTTTTCTTAATTTATAATGTAGTAGACATCTTTAAAAGATAGCTGACATCTCCCCAAGTTATTTCTGAATGGGCACTACAGGGTAGAAGGACCATTGTTGGACTTTCTGTAGTGCTATCCAATAGTGCCTAAGACTCTTGTGGAACAATTGTACACAAGTGAATGTTGGACCTTGAAAAGTTGTCGGTGTTCAAAGTTGATTGATGCCTACTTCAGAGACCCAGTAGAAAATTCTACAAGGGACAGAATAGTAAGCTACACTCCCCAAATAGAGATGCCTGACAACCAGGCCTCACTCCATTATCCTGAAGCTAGAAAATGCACCAGCTCCCAGCATTCTTGCTGGACTGCGCACCCAGTCTACTGACCACAGTCAGATATGCCCCATCCCTGGGAAACAGAAAGTTAGCACAACTCATTATGAAAGGAGCTACTTGATTCCTCCTCCTCTCTCTCTCAAACTCTTATTCTTGTCTTACTCTCACCTCTTGTTCCCTTTTTTCCCTTCTCACTCTCTCCACGTGGCCATGGCTGGCCTCTACTTTTCTATCTTCTCTCTCTCTCTCTCTCCTTTCTAAAACAAACACCTTAAGACGATGGATTGCCTCCTTTCATCTAGGCTCACCATGTTGGAGAAATGGATTAGGCCTTCTTTTAAAGAGCTGTTTCTAATTTCATACAGGAATGTGGGGCAGTAGTCTGTTGAGACAACCTGGGTCCTGTTGAGTAACAGGTCTGGAACCTCTGAAGAACTGGTGGGCGATAATTTCTGCCTGCAAGGGATGGAAGGTGTTCGATCACAGCTCCTCTGCGTCTCTGGCTCTTGTTTCAGTAACAACATCTCACAGCCCACCACCCCTTCCCCTGCAGGAGATGTGTGTTTTGTCACATAGACAATATCCCAAGCTCCCAACATTCTAGCTGGACCCTACCTCCAGTCATCTGACCACATGCAGATAGCCCCATCTCGCAATGTAAGGGGTGGTTTGCCCCCTCCTCTCTCTCTTGCTCTCTTCCTCTCTTGCTTTCTTCTTCTCTTGTTCTCCCTCTCTTACTCTCTCTTTCTTCTCCTGTCCTCTCCTTCCTCTCCTTTCTCTCTCTCTGTACATGGTCATGGCCAGCCTCATTTCACCCTTTCTATAATAAAATGTCTTATGACTATGCATTACCTCCTTTTAACTAAAGTATTGTACAGCCCTGAGACTGGGACCAGCAACTCTCCTGCTCCATGTTAGCACAGACCAGCCAAGCTGCTGCTTCCTTCCCCATCCCTTCTACCCTCATTCCCAGCCCCTCCTTGACATCCAGTGTCTCCTGCACTGTCCAAGAGGCTGGAATTTATGTCCCTGGCATTTGGGGAGGCCAAGGGACCCCCTGCATCTGTCTCATTATCTCTGCCCCCTGACGACTGGGATCCAGATGCCCTTGGGAGGGCAGAGTGAGCAAGCAGACTCCTATACTTGTGCTGCCCAGAGCACAGAAACTCTGGAAACTCTGGCCAAGTATAGGTCATCCTACCCTCTCCTTTTGTATATTGACCACCTGGTGACCAGTGCCATGGAAGGGACCTAGCACAGGCACCACCGTGGCTGGCTTCGGCACTGTGACCCCATGGAGTCAACGAGGCAGGGCTGGGCTCCAACCCCTCAGTCACTGCAAGCAGGGTGGTGGCAGAGAGCACTCTATGTTTGGATATCCGAAGGTCTCCCAGCTCCAGCCGAGAGACCAGGACTCTTGTCCCACATCAACTCACACCTGAACTACAGGGTAACCACTTTCCCTCCCATTCCTTTTCTACTTTTGGCCTGGGACCACTGCCACCTCATTCTCAGCTCTTGCACAGTGTCCAGTGGTGTCTGCAATGCCCACAAGCTAGAGATTGTCATCCTTGGCCTCCTTGAGAACCAGGGATCCCCAGGGTTGTCCCCTTTCTACTACCCAAGAGGAGTGGAATGTGGTTCATGACAGCCCACCGGTGTGGTGTGGAGAGTGCAGGCAGCCTCCTGCATCTGCCTGCCCAGAGTACTGGATGGAGCTCTGGAGGGACTCGGGTTACTCCATCCCTTTATTATTTCCCTGGCACCCACAGTGCCCAACATGTGAATCTTTGGCTTTATGTTCTGGGCGTATGGTACAGTGGTTAAGTAGAGATCCAGGTATGTTTGTATATGTTTAGTGCTGTGGCATGTTTCTAGAGCTTTCAGTATTTAAAGCAATGTATTAAAAGACTAGCTGCTTCCAGGCACAGGCACAAGCACAGGCAAAACCAAGGAAACAGTGATAACTAGCTCTAGCTCCATTGGCCTAGGGCCTGGAAAAATAAAAGATAAAGATGCTCCACAAGGGGAAAATATTCTGGTTTTCCGTCTAATGTAATGCAACAACACTTCAAAACTTCAAAATTATGACCCTGTAATCATGCCCAAAATGAAAGTAAAAATATACTTGCAGGCTTATTTTTTTAAATTTTCAATTTAAATTTTAAATCAATTAATTTGATAAAAAGTTGGACAGAGGAACAGAGAGATGGTTCTTTCCCTTCAGTTGCTTAAGTTTTAGTTCTCTCATTTTTTTCTTTCCTGATTGTCCAAACTGAATTAAAATTCTGACAACTTCATAAATTGGAAATCCATCATCTTTTCTTTATTACATGCTAATGCCTACACCACAAATTTAAAAATTGGGTGTATTCTCTAGTTTTAAAATGTATGACATATTTATTTTTTAGTATTTGGAAAGACATATTCTACTACATCATGTGTTGCTGTGTGTGTTAATGTTTCTTTGAGGGTTTCACTGGCAGTTTCCAGTAAATAGAGGCACTATTGTTATTGTTAGCCTGTAGAATATAGTTGGTAGTCTGGCTTTCCAAAAGCCATTATCAGAGGAGGGGCATACAAATGAGAGGTTATTTCTTAGCTTTCCATACCTTTGTAAGTGGATTAAGTGTTTAAAGTATGGAAGAGCAGAGAATTTCCTCCAACTGGGAAAAATGTTGAGATAAATGTCTTCTGTTCAAACACCATATCTCTGCCAGCCACAAAAGATAATTTTCACAGATGGACAACTGGAATTTTCCTTTTTTCTCAATCGAATGTATCCTTGAAAAATAGTTTTCACCTTGGACAATACCAATTTTTATCAAGTAAAAGTAATACTTTTAAATTGCTACAACTTGCCTCAAGCTGGATTGTACTTAGAGAATATTTACAGTTCTATGATTAATAAAAAACACTTTCTAGTAAAAAACCAAATAGTTATGTATTTGGTGTCATTGAAAATATAAATTTGGATTATAAAGATATAAAAAAATTATCCAATTTTTTAATAATACACCATATTTTTCTCTGTCCCATATTTTTATTGCATAATTCTATAAAAACATGCTAAATATAAACACCAAAGTTTTAGCTGCTAGATTTTTAGATAGCAATTATTTTCAACAATAACAATGGAAGTGAGAAAAATAGGGTAAAAGCTGAAAAAAAAAGTTTCTGATTTAAACAAACTTCTTGTTAGTACTAAACTTTTTGAGCTAATATTAATTACTCTTAGTTACAGATTAGGGATACTTCTGGTACTCAGGTATAATGATTGACTTACAGACAAAAACCTGAAGAAAACATAGCAGAGAAGTTTATATATGCATATAGCATTACTGATTGACACATATTGATTGATACCTTGTATTGCTAACATATTTCATTAGTAAAATCTCTTTTAGTTCTATGGGGATTCTCCATACTAATTTCTAGAATAGCTGCAACAATTTACTTTCCTACCAAGAGTGAATGAAATTTCCTCATTCCCCACAATCTCAATTAGTTGTTTTGTTGATAACAGCCATTCTGACTGGAGTGAGTTGAAATTCAGAGTTGTTTTAATTTACAGGTTTCTAGTTGCTACATATGATGAACTGTTAGCATTTTTAGTTCTTTTATTGATACTCCTCTGTGTACATCCCTAACCCATTTTATCTTTGCTAGGCGAGTATAAAACCTCACTACATCTTAAGGTTTATCCCTAAACACACATAATGTATAACTAACCATTCTTCATCCAAGAAACCTTTCTTTACAGCAAATAGTGTCACAGAAAATTATAACTGAACACAATTAGTAAATCTTGGTCAGACTAACTCAAACATACATATATATCACACCTCCTACATCTATGGCTCAGGAAACATCTTGGGAGTGGGAAAGATTGAAATAGGCAGAATAGTAAAATGCCTACTGTTAAACCTAAAATACTATCTAGTCTTAGGAATGTCTGTATAAACAAGACCAGAAAGATGATAATATCCATGTACATGTTAATGTCAAAGGAAAGAAAATTCATGAAATCCCACCCCTGACAAAGAAGTACAGACAACTAATGGCTACTAAGGAAGAAGGATAGAATCTCCCAGGGATAACATGCATAATTTAATTTTTTGTCCAATGCACAGTGATTTGCCTTGAACCCATACATACATCACCAACAAAATAAGATTCAATAGATAGATAAATCATAGGTAGATAGATAATGGGTAAATAGGTGATAGATAGATGTAGATAAATAGATGGGAATATATATTCATATATATACATATGTATATATATGAAAATAATAATAATAATAGTAATAATAATAATAATAGTAGCAATAATAGTACCTCAACTTAGGAAGTAGCATATAGAATGGGTGTAACTGTAGCTAGATAAAAGGGGTTGGACTGAGGAAAGAATATAAAGCAACATAATGCTATTTTAATTACAAAAATTATTTAAACTATCCTTTGGAAGATTCTGTGTAGTCAGAGACTTAGGACACTTGCTAGCAATTCTGTAAGTTGATCCTTTAGTCACTGGAGCCTTAGATGTCTATAAATATTGCTGATATTTGCTTCTATGTGCCTTGAGTTTCAAAGAAGAGCAGCCTCTTCAATAATTCCTGGGTCTCAGAAACTATAAGGCAATAAATATTTGTTGTTTAAATGTCACAATAACTTTAGAAAAGAATGAGCAGTTGGTATACTCAAAGAAATGTGGATTTAAAATGCATTTGAATTAAAATATTTTCTTGCTGGTACAATGCAAATTCAAGAGTTCAGTGGCTTTTTATTATACTAATATCATCTAGGAAAGTAAGTCTCTGATTAGGTTACTTTTCCAATATAGTGTCTTGTAGATTTCCAAGTTTGTACTTTACTCTTACCATTTATTATCTCAGGGTCAATAAAACATTTATTTCTGTCTGCTGTAGAGATATAAAAACTACTATACCCTAACCCACATTTCTTAACTCTGTATTTCTTCCAATGGAATAATAACAAGTGATGAGTTAGAACTATAAATAGCACTAAATTTATGAATACTTATAGGCACTTAGACTACCAAGCTCAAGTTCTAGGTCAGTTTCATAGATCAGTTATATTATCTAAAGTAAGATGCATGATTGTGTGCTACAACATATTATCTTTATGATTTTGAGATGTTTCAGATCGTTGGCTTATCATCTCAGAGCCAGTCAATGCAAACTACTGAATTAATATAATAAAGTACAAGACCATATATTTTATATTAATATATTCAGGAAAAAATCCTGATGAATGTAATATAAATCCACAGTTACAAAGATATCTTGGTCTCCAGTGAGTGTTCAGGTCTCAGGTGAGACCACCATTTTCTCTCTGACGACAGTCTAAGATGGGGCCAGCCAGTAGGCACAGGCCACAGATGCAGCAGAACAGCTGGAACACAGTCCTTTCTGCCTCCATCTACACCTAAGAGGTGGGGCTGTTCCACACACAGACCTCTGTGTACCATTCCTGCCAGCAGAGAGCTAATCTTCAAGGAGTGCTCTGATCCCAAGACTCAAGGGAGACCATCATTTTTCTTTCTGGTGACTGTCTAAGGCAGGACCAACCAAGAGGGACAGGCCACAGAAGTAGCAAAACAGCTGAGACAGGGTCCTTTCTGCATCCATCTGAACCCAGGAGGTGGAGGTGTTCCACAGTCCTCTGTGCATTGGTTTTGCCAGTAGAGAGTTGGTCTCCCAGGAATGGTGACACAGGCTTACAGACCCACAGGAGGAACAAGCTCCAGCCAGAGACAGCAAGAACAACTAACACCAGAGATTAACAGATGGCAAAATGGCAAATGCAAGAATCTTATCAGCAGAGACCAAGTTTACTTAGTATCATCAGAACCTAGTACTCCCACTACAGTAAGTCCTGTATACCCCAACACACTAGAAAAGCAAGATTAAGATTTAAAATCATATGTCATAATGCTGAGAAAAGGATTTTAAGAAGGACATAAATACTCTCTTAAAGAAATACAGGAGAACACAGGTAAACAGGTACAAGCCCTTAAAGAAGAAACACAAAAATCCCTTAATTAACTACAGGAGAACACTGGTGAATAGGTATCAGCTTTAAAAAGGAAACACAAAAATCCCTTAAAGAACTACAGGAAACACAACAAAACAGGTAAAGGAATTGAGCAAAACCATCCAGGATCTAAAAATGAATGGAGAAACAATAAAAACAAAATCACAAAGAGAGACAACTCTGGAGAAGGAAAATGTAGGAAAGAGATCAGACTCATAGATGCAAGCATCACCAACAGAATAAAAGAGATAGAAGAGAGAATCTCAGGTGCAGAAGATACCATAAAAACATTGACACAACAGTCCAAGAATACACAAAATGCATAAAGATCCTAAACCAAAACATCCAGTAAATCCAGAACACAATGAGAGAACCAAACCTAAAAATAATAGGTAAAGGAGTGAAGATTTCCAACTTAAATAGCCAGTAAATATTGTCAACAAAATTATAGAAGAAAAATTCCCTAACCTAAAGAAAGAGATGCCCATGAACATATGAGAAGCCTACAGAACTCCAAATAGTTTGGATCAGAAAAGAAATTCCTCTTGTCACATAATAATCAATACATCAAGTGCACAAAACAAAGAAAGAATATTAAAAGCACTAAGGAGAAAAGGTCAGGTAATATAAGACAGACCTATTAGAATTAAATCAGACTTCTATCCAGAAACTATGAAAACCAGAAGATCCTGGGCTCGTGTCATACAGACCCTAAGAGAACACAAATACAAGCCCAGACAATACTCTCAATTACCATAGATGGAGAAACAAGCTATTCCATGACAAAACCAAATTTACACAGTATCTTTCCACAAATCCATCCCCTCAAAGGATAATAAATGGAAAACTCCAATAAAAGGAGGGAAACTCCATCTTAGAAAAAGCAAGAAAGTAATCTTTCAACAAAACTAAAAGAAGATAGCCATATGAATAGATTCCAAATCTAACAACAAAAATGTCAGAAGCAACAATTACTTTTCCTTAATAGCTATTAATATCAATGGACTCAATTCCCCAATAAAAAGTCATAGACTATCAGATTGGATAAGTAAACAGAACCCAACATTTTGTTCATACAGGAAACCCACCTCAGTGACAAAGACAGATACTACCTCAGAATAAAATGCTGGAAAACAGTTTTCCAAGCAAGTAGTCTCAAGAAACAAGCTGGAGTAGCTACTCTAAAATGGAAGAAAATCTACTTTCAACCTAAAGAGATCAAAAAACATAAGGAGAGACACTTCATAGTCATCAAAGTTAAAATCTACCAAGATGAACTCTCAGTTCTGTACATTTATGCTCCAAATGTAAGGGCATCCACGTTCATAAAAGAAAAGTTACTATAACTCAAAGCACATATTACACCATACACAATAATAGTAGGAGACTTCAAAACCCAACTCTCAGCAATGGACAGATAATGGAAACAGAAACTAAACAAAGAAATAGTGAAACTAACACAAGTTATGAAACAAATGGATTTAACAGATATTTATAGAACATTTTATCCTAAAATAAAAGGATATACTTTCTTCTCAGCACCTCATGGTACCTTCTCCAAAACTGACCATATAATTGATCACACAAGAAGCCTCAACAGACACAAGAATATTGAAATAATTCCATGAATCCTATCAGATCACCACTACCTAAGGCTGGTCCACAATAACAATATAAATAATAGAAAGCCCACATACATCTGGAAGCTAAACAACACTCTTCTCAATGATAACTTGGTCAAAGAAGAAATAACAAAAGAAATTAAAGACTTTCTAGAGTTTAATGAAAATGAAGCCAGGACATACCCAATCTTATGAGGCACAATGAAAGCAGTCCTAAAAAGAAAATTCATAGCTCTGAGTGCCTCCAAAAAGAAACTGGAGGGAGTATACACTAGCAGTTTGTCAGTACATCTGAAAGCTCTAGAACAAATGAAGCAGATTCACCCAAGAGGAGTAAATGGCAGGAAATAATCAAACTCAGGGCTGAAATCAACCAAGTCGAAACAAAAAGAACTATACAAAGAATCAACCAAACCAGAGAAAATCAATAAAATAATTAAACCCTTAGCCAGATTAACTAGAGGGACCAGAGACAGTATCCTAGTTAAAAAAAATAAGGAATGAAAAGGGAGACATAGCAACAGAAATTGAGGAAATCCAAAAGCCATCAGATCCTACAGTAAAAGCCTATACTCAACAAGACTGGAAAATCTGGATAAAATGGTCAATTTTCTAGACAGATATCAGGTAATAAATTTAAATCAAGATCAGTTAAACAATCTAAACTGTCTGTCCCATATCCCCTAAGGAAATAGAAATAGTCATTAATAGTCTCCCAAACTAAAAAAGTCAAGGGCTAGATTGGTTTAGTGCAGAGTTTTATAAGATCATCAAAGAAGTCCTAATACCAATACTCCTAAAACTATTCCACAAAATAGAAATAAAAGGAACTCTACCCAATTTGTTCTATGAAGCCACAATTACTCTGATAACTAAACCACACAAAGACCCAACAAAGAAAGATAACTTCAGACCAATTTCCCTTATGAATATCAATGCAAAAATACTCAATATATTTCTTGCCAAATGAATCCAGGAACACATCAAAAGATCATCTATCCTGATCAAGTAGACTTCATCTCAGGGATGCAGGGATGGTTCAATATATGGAAATCAATCAATGTAATCCACTATATAAACAAACTGGAAGGGGGGGAAACATATGATCATCTCATTAGATTCTGAGAAACCATTCAACAAAATCCAACACCACTTCATGATAAAAGTCTTGGAAAGATCAGGAATTCAAGGCCTATACCTAAACATAGTAAGAGCAATATACAGCAAGCCAGTAGCCAACATCAAACTAATTGGAGAGAAATTTGAAGCAATCTGTCTCGGCCTTCTCGGCCAGCAAGAAGGACACGACCACGAGCTCTTCCTTAAGCAGTTTTATTCAGGACCTTGTTACATGCTTCATCTTCTACTTCTTCTAGCTCGCTAGCTTCTTGGTGTTACAAGCTTATTCCCTGCTGCTCTACTCCTCTCCTACTCCTGGCTAGCCCCTTGATGTTACATGCTTATCCTCCTACTTCTGGCTAGCTCCACTCTTCTCCTAGCTCCTGGGAAATGCCCACAGACCTAAATACCCTTGTGCCTGCCAACCCCTGCAGGCCATGTGGGAACAGTAGATAGGTCACACAATGCTGAAGCAGCCAGAGGCAGCAAGCGTAGCCAATTTAGGACTTGATTATCTCAGAGAGCACTCGCTTTTGGGCTAGCAGAAGGTGTGAATCAGTGCCATCTCAGGGCATGGCACCTCGAAGCTCTCTACAGCAATCCCTCTAAATTCAGGGACTAGATAAGGCTGCTCACTCTCTCCCTACCTACTCAATATTGTACTTAAAGTCCTAGCCAGAGCAATTAGACAACAGAAGGAGATCAAAGGGACAAAAATTGGAAAGGGAGAAGTCAAATTATAACTATTTGCTAATGATATGATAGTATACTCCAAATATTCCACCAGAAAATTTCTAAACAAC
The DNA here is from genome assembly GCA_019843855.1 of Hylomyscus alleni. NCBI lineage: Eukaryota > Metazoa > Chordata > Mammalia > Rodentia > Muridae > Hylomyscus > Hylomyscus alleni. The sequence continues at coordinate 24,221 of JADRCC010578085.1, forward strand.
TTCAGCAAAGTAGCTGGTTATAAAATTTCCTCAAGCAAACAGTGGCCTTC
>JADRCC010578086.1:0-2500 GCA_019843855.1 Hylomyscus alleni
AAAAAAAAAAACTCAATAAACTCATTAGCCTCTAATAATTGTTAAGTTCCTTAAACTGATCATCTTACTCTAGGAATTTCAAGGGAAAATTAAAGCAGGAGAAAGAACAATTTTTAGGCTATAAACTTGAACAGCTGTTTAAATCCATGGACCCATCCCTCTGAGTGTGTTTTGGCTCTGCCTATCAATAGAACATTAATGGCTGATTAGCAGATACTGAGGATTTGTTGATTTGGCACAAGAGGAGCTGTGGTTGGCTCTTCGATTAGGTGTCCCTGAGTACAGATTTCACAGGACTGCACTCTGCCATGCCCAGAGACTGTCAGCCAGGGCAGCCGTCAGCAGCGACTGCCTTCAGCCTGCAGGTGGTTCAATCTAGAGCAAAAGTGCCGCCTACAGGCCACCGGAGAATACGGTCTCTCTCGCTAACAGGGTCTTCATTCATCCTGACAAGAAGCCTATACAGTAGAAAATCTCATCTCCAAAGCCTGCCACAAAATCACACGTTCATAGGGGTGTGAGGAGGTGGATAAAGTGAAGCATTTGTCAATTCCATCTCGCCAAACACTACCTCCCTGACTCCACACAGAGAAGCACTTCATCTAGAGCAAGCAGCAGTCCATCACCGGCCTCCTCCCTGGGTGCCCTTTAACCCAGAGGCAGAGCCTGAAGTCCCTCTGGCCCCTACATGCTCCCACAAACGTAGGTGCAACTGTATATTCTTTTTTATTTGGATTGAACAGGGTAAGTGATTTCCCTGACAATGAGGTACTTATTAAGGAATCTGGAGATAGAATTAGATCCTCCTACCTTCCCTTCATTTCATGACAATGGAGTAATCTATTGTTACATTAAATGCATTAGATTTGAGCATAATAACCCTGCTATTTTTACCACTGCACTGGCACCTTTACTGGATGTACACCTATGAGAGACAAAGCAGAAATGAGTTTGTTAAGTTTCCGTTTTTGACACTGATTCCTTTGGGATGTTTTTATCCCCCAGAGTGCCCTGAACAAGATATTAGCCCAGAGTCTCCAGGAGGTGGTTTTGTCCAGAAAACTGCCTGCCAGGAAGCTGAGCTCCTGTGAAGGAATACCCTTGCAGTCTTCAGGGATTTGACAGCTGTGGACTCAATGACGTTGTCACCAGACCCAGGACGTAACCACAAAAAAAAAATCCTTCGTAGGAACTCCACTTCCCACTCACTTGAGTGATTGAAGCTGAATAAGCCACAGAAGGCCACAGGAAAGAATCAGAGGACATCTTTCCCCAGAGAGCCATCAATGACCAACATTAGTTCATCAATTCATTCAACGGTCGTTAGACCGCAGTAAGCAAACATACTACAAAAAAATACAGAGAGATAGTCTTGCTACTTTAGCTAAGTATTTTTGCTTTGTTCTGCTTTTTTAAGACAGGGTCTCTGGTAGCCTGTGCTGGTCTCTGAGGCAAGCCCTGAATTTCGGATCTCCTGCCTCTGCCTCTCAAAAGCTGACATTACAGGCTTGTGCAACTATTCCCAGCCCAAGTGGATATTTTTGTAATAAAAATAAAGGAACATGGATCCTAGAGAGATGGCTCAGCACTTAAGAGCATGTGCTGCTCTTTCTGTAGACCTGAGTTCAATTCCCAGCATGCATAATTATAGAGAGGTTCACAACTGCCTGCAACCCCAGCTGCAGAGGTAGCCAATGCCTCTTGCCTCCATGGGTATGTTCATTCAAACACACACATGCATGCACATGTGCATGCCCCCCCCAACACACACACACAGAGAGAGAGAGAGAGAGAGAGAGAGAGAGAGAGAGAGAGAGAGAGAGAGAGCATTTATTTTGCTCATACACTTAGAATCTAGACAGAGCTTAGAGAGAAAGGCAACCTTCTGCTCCATATAGAGTCAAGTGTAGTGTTCATCTAGATTCTGAGTACCCACTTCCAATATGATCTCAACATGATTGGTGAGTGAGTACAGACTGCGAGCTGTGAGCAGTGCTTGGCTGAAGCCAACTAGAGCAGATTTGTAAAGCCAATCATATGCTATCTATGTACTCTGGGGGCATCATGGTTACCATATGAAATCCAAGGCACTAAGAATATTCACACTAAGGACATGGGCAACTGTTCTAGGTAGGTCATTTCCTCCTTCCAACACATGTATGGGATAGTTGACGGTTCAACACTGGACAGTATGTCACGACCCTGACCCTTAGTGAGGACTGAAGGTCGGGGCTTTGGAATCTCCCTTCATGCACCCTGCAGGGATGCCATGAGCTAGTAAGAGTTACAATGTTTGCCATAAAGCACAAAATAACAGCGACTTTAAAAGCAAGGAAATTAGTGACTCCAAGATGGAAGTGAAGTTGCATGAAATATTGGGGCAGGGGTTATTTAAAGTTCAGGAATCTACAAATAGAACTAAAAGTTTGAAAACAATTTTTAACTAAACAAATAAGGAGCACTCAACCTTGCAATTGAAGATGTCACCAGGGTTCAGACT
>JADRCC010578086.1:5000-10497 GCA_019843855.1 Hylomyscus alleni
ATAACAGTGATTAATAGTACAAGGATTGAGATATTTCTATTTTCTTCCTTAATATTTTTCTTAATTTTTTAAATCTGCCTGCAAGTTTTATTCTTAAATCCAGAAAAATTAATGATGCTTTGAACAAGATGCCAATTAATATCCCTGCAATTAAAATATGCAGTTCTTTGAAATGCTTCTGAGAACAGCCCCTGGATTAATTCTCTTCCTTTGGGGTCGGGTGTGACTCATTTGCTCTGTCTCCAATGCTCTTCTCAGTGCAGCTTGCTCTTGAAATCAGGAGCCCTCTGGGAGACAATGCAGGACAAAGGATGTACATGGCCCTCTGCCTCCCATCAACATTGCCACCATCTGTTTCCTGCTTTCCCTTGAGCCCTAGAAGCCGGGGACACATCCTGTCCTGTTCGTGCCCTTTCTCCAAACCTGGGCATAGCAAACAGACTGAGTGAAAAAAAAAAATATATTCTCTTATTTGTGACTTTGAAGATTCTAAGAGCCAGTTTCTCCCTTTGTTGTTATTTAGACACTGTGGGCCACCCCTATTGTTCAAGTAAAAAGAGACACTGCCACAGAGGGTTGCTGCTGATTGTACTTTCTGTGTTGATCCTCTTTATTGAAAGATCTCAGCAAAATCAACAACCCTTTGGTTTTTGATTTGTTGTTTGGTTGTTTTTTGTTTGTGTTGGTTTTGTTCCCTTTTGTCCTTTTATCTCATAGATACCAAGAAGCCATCAACATCCACAATCTTTGACCTAGTTATTTCATTTCTGAGAATATAGCCCCCTAAACAACTGGAAGCTTAGGAGGTCAAACACATGCTATGAGGTATACAGCAAGGAATAATTTATAATAGAAATATTAGAAGCTATTTGAGGGACCTGCAATTGAGAAAATAAGATACATTCATAAAATAAAAAATTTAAGTTAAATCTATTAAAATTAATGCCTAAGACTGTTTACAGTACTTTAATGTAACATGAAAATTAAGTTAGCATTTCAATAATGTCTAAGCCTAAGTCAAAGGACATAATGAAGTCTGAAATAACAAATAAAAATTATAAATGTAAAACATCAGGTTTTTCTTTCAGTTAGTTACTATCTTTGGCATGCACTATGCTTAAATAGCAATCTAAAGATGTGTGATAGTATGTCAATATAAGCAGGTATGTCAATATAAGCAGGTAGATGTGTGATAGTATGTCAAAACTCTTGTGACATTAGATCTACAAGTTCAAAAACAGCCTGGACTACATGGCAAAACCGTTTCAATGAAATAAAGCAATGAGGGTATGCAGTACTAGTTCTTAATCTTCTAATCTTGGAATGAAGCCTGTCTTGTCTTGCTTCATCCTAGCAAGACAGTAGTACATTTCTGGGGAGGACAAAAGGGGTCCCTGCATGGACCTGGTGAAGCAGCTCCTCCCATCTGAAGATCTCTGTCTTGACCACTAAGAACCAAAATGTCTCACTGACTGTACCGTCAGCCATTTGTGACCCAGCGGTTCTCACTGGATCTGCCCACCCCTTAGTCCCTATTCTTCTTCACCATCATTGTTCTGACTTGTACTTGCACTAGATCTGCAGAGGCCTCTGAGTTCCCATAATGCATCTCTGCAGCAAGGAGTGACCCACTACCTTCCTGGGCACTGCCAGAAGCTGCACTCGGGACAGTGAGGCAGCGCTCTGTGACCCCAGTCATGAAAGTCCTTTCTTTCATTTTTCCTGTCGCTCAAACTTCGTTTCTAGCCCCAAAGCCACCTCCATGTCTGTCTTGCTCCTTAACTTTGTGGGTCTCTCTCTTCTTTATTGTATTCAAAACTTCATGAAATCCCCCATTACCAGCGGTTAGGGTCTGGGCCTCAGTTAGGTGTTCCCAGGTTCTTGGCCTCTTTCTTATTTAAAATACTTTTAAAACGGGGTGAAGGTGCCCACACAGATTTTCAAGGTTGCAAAGAAATTTTGTTCTAAGCAGAGCAACAATATAGATCCAAAATGGGCTGTAAAATATTAGCTTCAACCCAAAGAACTATGAGAAGAGGCATACAAGCTCATAAGGGAACGCCTTTCTGGTACCTTCTAAATGTACCCTGTCAGCTTTGGGCAGAGTGCCAGGAGGCCACATGAGTGAGGATGCCCAGGAACCTGGTTATTGTTCAGAGCTCTCCTTTATGTCCAAGGAAAGGAAGAATTTCTTTTCTGGGGTTCATAGTGAGAGTATTTTTCTATTTTGAAAGATAGTTCCATCACCCTTTTCCTATGGCACGTGTCTCTTCCTAAAATGCATCTGACTTTAATCATATAGTCATATGCATACTCATAAACATAATCATAGGAATACTCATAAGCAGAGGATTTTCCCTAAAAGTTAACTTTGAAGCTGCATCCAGTTCACGGCAGATCATTCCTCCTCCTGCCATACCCAAATTTGTTGGAAATATGTTTGAATATAAGTTGTCTAAATTTGATAGGTAAGGCAAAGGAAAGCTTGTTTTATTATTTAGAAAAAAACAATGTGTGTGCATTCCCATGCAAGTAGGGGTCCCGTGTTTCTATGTACATTGTTTTGGAAGAGAGTATGTGTCCAAACCAGGTGGAGTCCCAGGTTGCTAATCTATCCCTTAGGCTTCCCTCCTTTACTCCTATTAGAGTACTTTCATTATTTCTCAAGCTGTCAGACATATACATGTGCTATATTCATTGACACTAGACCCAAATACCTGACAGGACAACCTGAAGGAAGATTTCTTTTCCTAATAATTTTAAATGCTTCAGTCCATTGTAGTGCAAAAGGCATGATAGAGCAACTGTCACTGAGGTGGACAGCAGGCAGAGCTCCAAGAAATAACAAAACAGACCCTTGTAATAAATGGTCTTCAAACACACATCATTAGTGATTGGTTTTATCCACCTAGGCCCCATCTTCCTCAGGTTACACTTACTCAACAATCTATTAAAAATTTTAATCCATCAGTGGATCAAACTATTCCTTTGATCAAGTCCTCATGAGGTACTCATGTCTGGAAGTCCCCTCAGACACAAAGAAGTGTGCCTTCTAGTCCCATGTGTGATTCTCAAACCAATAAGGTTGGAGATCAAGGTTAACATCAGAGTGTACCAGAGAAGACAAAAATCCCTATTGGGAGATCCCCACAATGAATGACTAAAGACAGACAGACTGACATATGTTCTGGCAGAATTCAGAGCCTACCGGGTTTACACAGCTGGGCGAGTTGAGCTCCCTCCCATTCCCCTGTGGTAAATGTGTTCAGGGAACATGAAAGCACCTGTATAAGAGTTGCGTACTTGGACAAGCAGACCTAAATATATCATTTGCGTTGAAAACTTTTTCATTTTATAGCAAGGAATATGAGTCATTTATTATCCAAAACTCCCAGGGCACATTTAGAAACTACTCTAAAGCATTCACTTACGACCTCACCTGCCTTTTCTCCAGCGTTCATTGTGTCTGAGTGAATATTTTACCAAGGCTGTTGTAAAGTCCCAAATTCCATGTGCACATTTCATTTTGAACTTTAAAAACTATATAGCCTTAAAGAATAGGCTAGAAAAATATATCCAAATGACCATAAGGCTGTTAGAGTGGTATTTATGTTAGAGTGAATTATAAATGGCTTGTTTTTCTAAAGCTTTATTTTCTAAATGTTTGCCTTTACCATTCAACCTAAAATAATAGAAGTTTTTCTCAAAATGCTAAGCAAGAATCAAAAAGCTCCCTAGAAGCCAGAATCACTCCCTCTTGTCCATTGTTTCATTGTCTTCAATTCACCTCTTTCTGTGACTTGATGGGGATATCTGATTGTGGTCTTGTCCACCTGCCTATCTATCCTCCATCCATCCATCCACCCATCCCCTTCCTATTCCTGTCATAGGGGAACCTAGTAGAGAAACCACAAGCTGTCTTTGATGAAAAGGGGAGGGGTAGGTAAAGAAAGAAACACTCAGTTGCAGCCACAGGCACTAATGTGAGAAGCTGGGGAAGGTGTCGTTTTTCACTCAAAGTGACATTTAAGCTGTTTCATAAATATGAAATCAAACTCAGGGTCCAGATGGGCTGCCACCCCCTCCGCCTTTTGCTGGAATGACATGCTATTTACCAGCCTCAGAAAGTTGGGGGGGGGGCAAGTAATGAAACTTTCTGATGATGAATCACTGAGGGAAATTATTGAGGGCTGATGAATGAACTGGGAAGTTTCCCATGCAAGAATCTGGAGTTTCTGCATGACAGACAGTGGACAGCAGCACACACTGCAGCCACGATCAGCCCCTGGCAAGAAGTAGGCTAGAGGTATTTCTAGGGGGCTGCACAGAGGACAAAGAATAAATCATAACTTATCACTGGTCCACATGTCCATGAAAGCATTTCTAGGAGGGCCACTTTATTATGGGTGATCACAGTAGCAGTTGTTCAGTGCCATATGCACATCTGAAGAAGAAGAGCACATGAAGCTGAATGTAAAAATTGAATTGGGAAGATCTATGTATCTCTCCAGACCTTCAAAACATATTTACACTAGAGCTCTGAGGCCAACTGCTGCCTAGGCACTATGGTGCAAACCTGTCTTGGTTTCCAGAGACCTGTGGAACTAGAAGAGGTGAGTGAGACAGGGACTTTGGGCAGTAATATCGTCACTCAGAGACACTCTGCTAACCCCTGGGAGGGCGCTTCCACTCTCCACTCTCCACTTGCTCTGCAGCACACAGCACACAGGTTAGTAAGATAAAGTGGCTCTCCATCGCTCTGGCAGTCTCTCTGGAGTACTGTGGCATTGGTCTCTCATTCCTCCTTGTAACTCAAGAGTTCTCAGCATCCTGGAAAACAAAGATCCAGCCCTGATCTGCTTTATAACTACAACTGAGAAGAGTCACGGGAATCACTTCTTAAATCACATTTCAATCACAGAAGTGAGATTGCATGGACGATGTCCATAAGCTTATATTTTCTCCATTTGAGAGACAAAAAACCCATGGCTATCTGGGGCATTCCCTTCAGTGAAAATGTGATTTGCAGGCACTAGCAAAGGCACCAGCCTTGAACCACACATTCCCTTGAATCAGCCTGGCAGACCTTTTGTAACAGGACAGATTCAGCTCTCTGGCTCCAATTCTTTGAAAGAGCCACCTTTGTATGTACCTGAGGACCCAGAGAAGAAAAGCCTTGTTATATTTCAATAGAGTCAGGTGCATGGCCAGCTACAGCAGCTGTTCTATCTACTTCCAAGCACTCGTTTGCAGATGGAGTTCTCCAGATAAAGCCTTAAGTTTCTCACTATCTTAGAGGAAGAAAACCTCCCTCCCCCGGCTCCTCTCAAACCAACAATGCAGTAACGTTTGCCAAGACTGAACTCAGGGTTCCACTCCACATCAGCTCTGGTGGCACCATCCATCCCGTCACTAGGGGACCTAGTCAAATGCAGAATACACACTGCATTCGAGCTTAAGTGTGCTTGCAGTCATAGCCATCGCTACTTCATCACAG